>PVLD010008156.1:0-86018 GCA_004027595.1 Dinomys branickii | reverse complement strand
TTGCTGTTGTTGATGTTTGCCTGTTTTGTTTTTTGTCTTTGGATTTTTGGTTTTTGTGTTTTTTCTATTGTTGAGAGGATTAATTGTCTGACTAAATTTGCATGTCTGTATATGGGTTTATATATTTACACTTCGAAGATATCAATGGATAAAGCAATAACCACTGTTGAGATCATATCACCTTGTCTATAGATTAGTTATGATTGTACTATTTTTTATGCTAATTGGTCTCTGTTTGTCAATATGTTTTTGTACTTTTATTTTTTAAAATTAAAAAAAAAAAAGATCGATGTATCCTGCCAAACTATCCTTCAAGTTTAATGGAGAAATAAAATATTTCCATGACAAAGAGCAACTGAAGAACTTCATGAATGCCAAACCATCCTTACAAAAAGCACTAAAAGACATTCTAGACAGAGAAGAAAAGAATGCAATTTCAAGAACAACAATAGAAAGGAGCTCTCAAGAAGAGCAAACAAGTAAACAGGTAGAAAAAGTAAGAAACCAACAGCAAGTAAATAACATGACAATGATAAGCCAGTACATATTGGTTATAACCATAAATGAAAATGTGCTCAATTCACCAGTCAAAAGAATCAGATTGGCAGAGTGGATTAAGAAACAAAATCCAACCATATGCTGTATACAGGAAACACATTTTACTCAAAAGGAAATCCACAGACTAAAAGTCAAAGGATGGAAAACAATCCTCCCAGACAAAAAACATGAGTAGCTGTTATGTTTGCAGATAATGCAAACTTTAAACCAAGAACAATCGAAAAAGATAAAAAAGGTTACTATATACTTGTTGGGGGAAAACTTCAAGAGGATGAGATAACAATCATAAACATGTATGCACCAAATATTGGAGTACCAAACTACATAAAACAAATTTTAATAGACATGAAAATCCATATAATGAATAACACTGTTGTAATAGGGGATCTCAACACCTCTTTGACACAAAGAGATAGGTTAACTGACAAAAACTCAGTAAAGAAATAACAGATCTGAAACAGATCTGCCAACAAATGGACTTAGTAGATGTATACAGAGTGTTCCACCCCACAACAGAATACACATTTTTCTCAGCTGCACATGGGACTTTCATTCTAGCTTATAGAGCATACCTACCTAAATGCAAAAGAATTGAAATTATACCATGCATATTATCTGACTAGAGTGCAATGAATTGGAAATTAATGACAAAAGGAACTCCAAAAACTCCATAAACAATTGGAAATTAAACAACAACTTCCTGAACAACCAATGGGTCACAGAAGAAATTTTAAAAATACATACAAACAAAAGAAAATGTAGATACAACTTATCAGAATCCGTGGGATGCCATGAAAGCGTCCTCAGAGGGAAATTTATAGCAGTGAACTCACACATAAGGAAAACAGAGAAAACAAATAAATAGCCTAATGCTGCACCTCAAACTTTTACAAAAAGAAGAACAAGTTAAGCCCAAAGCCCAAAGAAGGGAGGAGATTATAAAGATCAAGGCAGAAATTAATGCAGTTGAAATGAAGAAAACCCTACAAAAAATAAATGAATCAAAGAGCTGGTTCTTTGAAAGAATAAATAAAATTGATTAACATCTAGCCAAACTTATCAAGAAAGGAAAGAACTCAAATTCATGCAGTGAGGACTGAAAAGGATGAAATTACTACAGATTCTACAGAAATTCAGAAGATCATTAATGCCTACTTTCAAAATCTTTACTCCCATAGGATAGAAAACTCGGAAGAAATGGCAGATTCATAGATATGTACAAATTACCAAGGCTGAGTCAAGAAGATACAAAAATCCTGAAAAACCCAATATCAATTAATGAGATTGAAAAAGTGATTAAAAACTTACCAACACAGAAAAGCCCAGGCATGGATGGATTCACAGCAGAGTTTTACAAGAAATTCAGGGATTTAATACCGACACTCCTCAAATTCTTCAATGAAATTGAAAAGGAAGCAATTCTCTCTAACTCATTTTTGGAGGCAAGTATTACATTGATACCAAAATGAGAGAAAGACTAACCAAGAAAGAGAACTACAGACCAATCTCCCTAGTAAATATAGATGTAAAGATACTCAATAAAATACTAGCAAATAGAATTGAGCAAATCATCAAGAAATTCATACACCATGACCAAGTCAGATTCATTCCAGGAATGCAGGGATGGTTCAATATTTGCAAATCAATTAATGTTTTATACCATATCAATAGAGCCAAAGACAAAAACCATATGATCATCTCAATAGATGCAGAAAAAGCTTTCAAACGCAGTCCAACATGCATTCATGATAAAAAAAAATCTACAGAAAATAGGAATAAATGGTCTTTACCTCAACCTGATCAAAGCCATCCTTAGCAAACCAATAGACAACATCATACTAAATTGACAAAAAATGAAAACTTTTACTTTAAAATCAGGAACAAGACAAGGATGTCCACTCTCACCATTCCTGTTCAACTTCTGGAAGCATTAGCCAGAGCAATTAGACAAGAGAGAGAAATAAAAGGAATAAGAATAGGAAAGGAAGAAGTAAAACTATTGCTATTTGCATATGACATGATACTTTACATGGAAGACTCCAAAAACTCCACAAGAAGACTTCTTAAAGTAATGGACAAATTCAGCAGTGTAGCTGGATACAAAGTCAACACCACAAAATCAATAGCACTCCTATACACAAACAACAAAGAGACTGAGAGAGAAATTAAAGAAACAATACCTTTCACAAGAGCATCTAAGAAATTGAAATATTTAGGAATCAATCTAACAAAAGAAGTAAAAGATCTATTCAATGAAAACTACAGTACTCTGAAAAGAGAGATTGAAGAGGATTTCAATAAATGGGAAAACATCCCTTGCTCATGGATAGGAAGAACCAACATTGTGAAAACTGCCATACTACCAAAATTGTTATACAGGTTCAATGCAATTCCCATTACACTACCATTAGCATACCTCACAAATCTAGAGAAAACATGCCTCAAATTCATCTAGAACCAGAAGAGGCCCAGAATAGCAAAAGCAATCCTGGGCAACAAGGACAAGTCAGGTGGAATCACAATCCCTGACCTGAAATTATATTACAAAGCTACTGCAATAAAATCAACATGGTACTGGCTAAAAAGCAAACCAGAAGATCAATGGAACAGACTGGAAGACACAGACACAACCATAACCACAGTCAGCCACCTAATCTTTGATAAAGGGGCCAAACAAACTCACTGGAAGAACAATAGCCTCTAATAAATGGTGCTGGAGAAATTGGTTTGCTACCTACCAAAGACTGGAAATAAACCCAAATCTATCACCATGCACCCAACTCAAGTCAAAATGGATCACAGATCTCAATATTAAAAGAGCAGCACTAAATCTATTGGAAGAGAAAGTAGGTAAAAATTTTGAAGACATAGGGTTAGGCAGAGAGTTCATGAACAAAAACCAAACTGCCCATGAAATACTTCAAAGAATCAACAACTAGGATCTCATCCTACTGAAAAGTTTCTGCACATCTAAATAAATCACCAGCATAGTAAAAAGAAAACTCACAAATTGGGAAAAAATCCTAGCTGGCTGTCCCTCAGACAAAGGTCTTCTATCTAGAACATATAAAGAATTAAAAAACATCAGCTCCTCCAAAATCAAAGACTCAATCCATAAATGGGCATCTGAGATGAATACACACTTCTCAGATAAAGAAATACAAATGGCAAATGAATACATGAGAAAATGTTGAACATCATTAGTCACTGAAGAAATGGAAATGAAAACAATAATGAGATTTCACCCCAGTAAGAATGGGGCTGGCTACCATTAAGCAATCAATCAATAACAAATGCTGGCGAGGCTGTGGAGAAATAGGCACTCTTCTCCACTGCTGGTGGGAGTGCAGACTGCTGAAACCACTGTGGAAATCAGTTTGGAGATTTCCTCAGCAAACTAGGTCTAGAGGTCCCATTCAACCCAGCTATTCTCCTTCTGGGTATTTTCCCAGAAGATCTGAAAACATCGTATCACAGCAATATATGTACACCTATGTTCATAGTGGCACAATTTGTAATTGCTAAATTGTGGAAGCAACCCAAATGTCCATCCACTGAGGACTGGATGAAAAAATTGTGGTGCTTTTATATAATGGAGTATTACATAGCTATAAAGATAAACTTGAGGCTTTTATAGGTAAATCGTCACAACTAGAGGCCATACTCATAAGTGAAATAAACAAGACCTGCATGTGTAAGCAATGTATTTTCTCACTAGTATAAAAACCTGAAAGAATGAATAAAAAGTAGGGGGTATGATAGACATTATGAAATAAAAGGAAAGTGCTCAAAAGTAAGAGGCAACTGGGGTGTGGGAAAGGAGAAAGGAAAGAAGGGGAAAGTATGTATGTGTGTACATAGAGGATAGCTAGCGGTTGTACTTCTGTCTTCTATTGCTTTACTGAAAGAAATAGTTAATGATTACTGGTTTGATCATTATTGCATGTCTCTATTTGTTTTCCTGAGAAACCACTTTGAAGATATCTATAGTAATACAACAACCGTTGTTAATTTCCTGTCACTTTGTCTGTAACTCTGTATTATTTGTATTGTTCTTATGCTATTTTGTAAGTGGGTATCTATTTGTTAATATGTTTTCTTCCTTTATTCTTAAAATGAAAAATAAATAAATTCCTAGTCAATGATTCTCAACTCCTTGGAATCTGTAGCTCACTGAGGGAACTATGACATAATATTCAAGCTGTATCTGACCCCAGCGATTGTGATGCACAGGGTCTTAGCAAGGCCTGGATACCATACCATGTACCCAGAGATAGAATCCCGCGATCTAACACAGCCAAGTCTGAGAGACCACAAGCAAGAATAAGTGGGGCAGCTCAATCAACAGATGCCCAAATGGACAGGAGACCTCTGCTCCTTCAAAAGCTTACTCTAATTGTTTTTCTTTCTGGAGTTGAAAAGCTCCATAAAAGCAAACTTCCTGGATTACAATACTAGTTATGCCATTTCCCAGTTAAATGACCTTGGACAACATGCATGACTTTCCCTAGACAGTTTTCCTAGTAATAAAATGAGGCTGACAATCACACCAAAATCATTTATTAGTTGAGAGGACTGCATGACAATAAGTACATAAATTATTTAGCTCAGTATCTAGCACATGCTAAGTGCTCATTACATGACTGATGGTCATGATAATGATAAAAATGAAAATGCACCAACTATTTCTAAAAAAGGGATTTTTCTATGTCCAGGCTTCAAAGGAACAGTGAAGAACTGGAATGTGAAAGGTTTGTTTTGTTTTGAGAAAGGGTCTCACTATGTAGTATAGGCTAGCCTTGAACTCGTTTATGTAGCCCAGGCTGGCCTTGAAGTCACGGAGATCCTCCTGCTTCAGTTTCCTGAGTGCTGGGATTTCAGACGTTTGCCACCGTGCCCAGCAAAGGATGTCAGAGTTCTAGAAACAATGTCCTGTATAGAGTGGCTAAAGGAAGCAGAAATGCTTAGCAAAGATTAGAAACAAGTGGGAAGGTAAATGGTACAGCACTGTCTTCAGATGTGAAGATCAGGTCACGAGCAGGTGGCCTGATCAGATGTATTTCTAGAATAAAATTCTTAGCTGAAAAGAAGGTGGACTATAGATAGAATTCAGAAGACCTAGAAATTTTGATAACGATTTGAAAATGAATATTTTCACTATTCTCAAGTGGAAATTTAATATTTCCTTTAAGTGTGAGCATAGACAACAAACCTCAGTAGAAGCAGCAGTAACTGTGATTTGGCCACCAAGAGATACCAAAAATATTTGCGTATCACACAACAGTTGATAGTTATCCTAAAATATTAATATTTAGTGTAACCAACTGCTCCAATTTGCCCAGAAATGTTTTCCCAGAATGTAGGACTTGTACTGCAAAAATTCAAAAAGTTCCAAGCAAACCATTTCCTATTTATATTCTCACTGCTTTGCAATTACAGTAGTTATAATATCAGTAAATACTGTGTTGCTATTAGGTGCGTTAATAAAGAACCATTTAAATTGTTATATCACAATTTAAAAATCTTATATCTGATAAACATTAACATATTATCATCTTATCCTTTATAATGGTTTCTATTTCATTTGATGTATTTAAAAGCATCAGTCTTAAAAAAATAAATAAAAACAGAACTCATTAGTTTGCTAAAAGGGTTGATGGCCCAAAAATATTTAAGAGAGAGGAGACAAAGACTACTGGTTGGAAAATGTAAACAACCAGATTTAAGTTCTTTAACTTAAAGAACTTCTTTAAGGTTTGGAAACCTAAAACACCTAACAATTAATTCTAGCAGAAGAGGACTCAGGCACTTACCTCCATAGACAAAGAAGGGATAGAACCATTTTTCTACTACCAGGAAATCTCCCAAATTCCTCTTCTGTTACTTACGTTGTTGAAGAGTTTCTTCACTTCTGATAGCTATCAATTGGTGTATCTATTTTGCAACAGCCATAAATGCTTCCCACACGAATCATAATTTGACAGCTCTTAACATTTTCTATGAATTAGATTTTTAAAAGTTTAAGTTTAAAGAAATGATGAAAAGAAACTTAACTCTTACCAGATACCACTGGACTACTGACAGACATCGGCTCCCACCCTGGCTTATGTCCAGCCTTGACAGAGGTTCCACTGCTTTCTCAGAAGACAGTAAGAGAACATTTTTCTTCTGATCAACATAATTCCAAGCCACCAGCCCAATGTGGCCCGAAGGCAGAGTTCTCATGATTGCTCTTGTCCCAGTATACACAGATTTTTTTACTTCCCTGTCATTTTTGCAAAATCTCCTAACTAACAAAGTGGACCGCTCCCTTTTGCTTTTAAAAAGATCTTCTTCTACATCTTCACAATTATCAGAGCAGTCTTCAAAATGGCTCAGAAAGGTGTTGGTAGGCGGACTGTCAGTAAAATTCTCCCTGCAAAAGCGATCACTTGAACATACCAGGTTGACCTTCTGACAAGAGCCTTCACAGCACAGGTATTTGTCATTCAAAGTACCACAATTATACTGAAGCTGCCCATTCTCATTATCACAGTTCCCTGCCAATTCCATCAGTTTACAAGTATACGCCACATAATTTTTCTTTTGCTCCCCCTCAGGAGGTGGTACACAATTTCCACAATCATCCAAAATCAAGTTTTCGGGTAGGGTATGAAAAGTGTCTGACATTCTTCTGTCAGCTTCATAATGAAAGTGAAATACTGCCGTGTTGCTGTTAGGGTGCGCTCCGTCTCTCTCTATGACCCCAGGATGGCTTCCCAAAGGACTGATGTCTATAGGAGGTCCACCTATTTCCAGTTGAATTCCAGAGAACACCTTTTCTTCCAGTGGGGAAGGAATTCCAGTTTTGAGACATAGGTCTTCCTCTATGACAGAGTTACATGTTTCATAAAACTGGCTCTGAGGAAGGCCATGCTGATGCTTTTGAAATATGCTGTTGCAGTTAATGTTAAGGTTTTTCATAGAATCTGGTATGCTCGTCTTATAGCGCTTTTCATTGCTGTTCTCATCATCCGCTATTTTCTCCTCTGCTATTGAGAGAACTTTGGGCAAGTTGCTTCCAGAAGATACTTCTTTAAATTTGTTCCACCGTGAGATGGCGTTAGAAGTCTGCCCACCCTGCCTGACAGCATGCACCTGTGGAGTACTGATGTCTGGCGCCTTTTCACTACTTTCATCTGTAGCCAGCTGTGCGGACGCCACCTTTCTCTGAGTCACAGGGGTGAGAACGGAAGCTGCCATCTCTTCAGAAGTCATCCCGACCAACACAGCCTCCAGCTCCGTTTGTCCTCCCTGGTGATCGTGTCAAGATTTCTACAAAATGACTTAAAGTAATCTTAGACATAAGTCCTTCTGACAGACAAAGTGACAATTCTTTTCATCCAGATATATTAAGAACCAGATCAACTTTTCTAGTATAATTTCCTACCATGAATATTTTATTCTAAATTGGAGCTTTAAGATAGCAGATCAATGTTATTTCCTCTGTTATTTGAAGAAAAATTTTGAAGACTTTTATTCAGAATTGCATTCTTCAACTTCTGGTCCATTATTAACTTGCAATAATTTAAAAATCCAGCTTGAATTTTTCCTGCAGCCTGCAAGAAAAAGGATAATGTCAAACACTGGCATTAAACACATTTTTGAAAATGAGCTTATAATTTTAAGTTAATACAAATTATAGGTTGATTTTGAGAAAGAAGTTTTGTAATCAAAAATTAGTTTAATACTTTTTAATTTTGTTTTAACATTTTAAAGCTTCTGCATGCAACCTAAAAGGAGCAACAGGAACTAAATTTATTCTCTCACCTCAAATAACTAAAAAACGGAAGTCCAAAAACATGGCTCTCAAACACTGCAAAAAATACAGAATAGTGATCTCTGAAAGATAAACATTATGCAAATCTTACAAATGTCTAATTTACTACTTAGAGTGTTTCCAGGCTATACGCAGTAAAATGAACTCAGGTAGAGCCTGAGTAGAAGAGATAAAGTTAAGGCTTCAGTGAGGCCAAAGAAGTGAGACAAATAAGATGCTAAATAAAGAGCAGAAAATATAAGAATGGCAGCAGACTTTTCATCAGAAACAATGCAAGCCAGAGGTAAGTCTTGGAGCAAATCATTTTTTTGTTTGTTTTTTTGGTACTGGGAATTAAACTCAGGACTTCATGCTTGCCAGACAGGTGCTATGCCATTGAGCTAAATCCCTGGCGCCAAATCTTTGAAGAGTTAAAACTCAGAATTCTACACACAGCAAAAATGTTTTCTGAAAATGAAGTATGTTTTCCAACATATCAAGCTGAAAGAATTTCTCACTAGTTGGCCTACACTACAAGAAATGACGACAGAAGTCCTTTAAGCAGAAGGAAAATGCCAGATAGAAACATGTATCTATATAAAGGAATAAAGAGCTCAAAACAGTAAATATGTGAGTGAATATAATTTTTATTTTAATAACATAACTATGATCTTAAGATAATTGACCATTTAAAGAAAAATTCATTATAATATAATGTGACACTTTTAACAGATATACAGGTAAAATGTATAAACAAATAGCACAAAGGCTGAGAGACAAAAAGGGGAACTATATATTCTTATAAGTTTATTTTTTCACATGAAGTTATAATGATTACTTAAAGGTAGACTGTGGTAAGTTAAAGATGTATACTGTAAACTCTAAAGGAATCACTTTTTTAAAAGATATTGGTAACTGACCAAAAATATTAACAGCATAAAAATTCAATCAATTTTAAAAGCCAGGAAAAAAAAAGAGTGAACAAGAAACAAATGAGACAAAAATGAAAGTAATGGCAGATTTAAAAATTTTTAAAAATATCTTTAGGTGCTATCACTACATTTCCCCCCAAATACAAAATTTTTAAATTTCTGTCATTTGAATAAAAAACTGAAGTTTAATATCAACAGACATAAAAATTTTGATTTCTGAAACACATTATTTAAAATGTAAGTTAATCTCTCTTTAGTCTCCAAACACATTACTAAACCTCATGTCTACCTTGGGTACTGTTACACACTGCACATCCAGCACCTGCTTGCAACCCTATTAGAGAATGGAATGAACCAAATTTCCATCTAGTGTGGGAGGTGAAATTATAAAGGATGTACCATGAGATCAGCACATCCCATCAAGAGCAGAGGGCTCCTTTCCAGGCAGAGATCTCCTCCTAAGGGAATTCAGCAGCCACACTCTGTTGTTAACACCACTTTGTTTTGCCTTTGTTCTCTGCCATATTCTCTTCCTTTCCCCCTGGTTTCTGTGTTTCCTCTTTTCCAAAAAGCTACCAGTAGCCCTTCTCTCAGACATGTCCCCTTAGGAACAACATAGTTTCTCAGCTGATCCCAATACATGCAGGTCCTCAAGCTACTCTGAAGGATCAGAGACCACACTGCCCACAGAGCAGCAATGTCCTAGCTCAGCATCCTAATCCATTCTATCTTTCATGGTTTCCTTCCAACCTGGTTTTTCTGTTTGTTTGTTTGTTTGTTTGGTTGGTTGGTTGGTTGGTTGGATTTCTTTGGAAAAATGCCTCTTTTATTTTTATAGATACGTACTTAGAGTAAAAAATTCAAACAGTGTAGAAAATGAAAAGGAGAACAAGTTGTTAATACAAATCCCACCAGAGAGAGGTAAATATTATCAGTACTTTGAGGACCCACATTGCAGAATACACACTATGCATCAATGCACAGAGATGTGTATATATATATAGCCTAATTAATACCACTTTGTATCTTATATATTGTTCTGTACCTGCTTTTAAAAATTTAAATTGTATCATAAACAACTTTTCATGTAAAGAATGACAAAAATAACTTTCATAGCTGATGGATGGTATTAACCGGGACTCAGAGTCTCTGCTGTTTTCTAAGAGGCATCGTTCAGGCTAAAGCCTTCAGATTGGAAGGTGACTTATCCTTTCTTGCCTATGAAATAAGTAATTCAAAGTAAGGGAGAGGAAAATCTTTTTTAGTGTTCTGTAGGTGCTGTTCTAAGTTCTTGACAATTATTACCCCATGTAATTGTCACTCAACCCTACAAGATAAAGTGGTGACTTTTAAATATGTCATACATTCTTTGGTACTCTTCTTCTCAAAATGTGGAGCCCAACTCGCTTCTCCTTGAATGCAAATTGAGGTTAGTGACTGTTATGGCTTATATATGAAATGTCTCCAAAGATCCATGCACTAAGGGCTTGATCCCCAATGCAGCAATGTGCACAGGTGGGGCCTAGAGAGGTAAATGGATCATAAGAAAAATAATTCATCAACGGATTAATACACTGATGTATCCACAGCCTGAATGGGCTGCCAGGAGGAAGGTGCTAGGTAAATGAAATAGGTCATGGAAGGTGTGCCTTTGAAGGGTATATTCTGCCCTAAGCCCCTTTCTTTGTCTCTGACTCTTCCTTACTTTCTCTATTTCCTGGCTGGCAAGAAATGAGCAGCTTTCCTCCAACACACCCTTCTCCCTTGATGCATCTGCCTGGGAACTAGCCAACCGTGGGCTAAAACCTCTGAAACTGTAAGCTAAAATAAAGCTATTCAGTCATGTGTGGTGGTTCACTCCTTGTAATCCCAGACTCAGGAGGCTGAGGCAGGAGGATTGCTGTGTGTTTGAGGTCAGCCTGGGCTACAAAGTGAGTTCAAGACCAGCCTGAACTGCATAGTGAAACCCTGTCTCAAAAAGACAAATTAATAATAATAATAATAATAATAATAATATAATATAAAGCTTTGCTCCTATAATTTGTGTAAGTTGGGCAATTTGTTCCAGTAGTAGAAAGTTGACCAATGCAGTGACTTCTAACATAGAATGTGGTAGAAGTAAGAGTGGACTTCAAACAATAGGTCATAAAATTCACTGAGACTTCCTTTTTGCTCCGAGAGCAATTAGGTGTCACACTGAAAGGAGAAGTCTCTGTGGCAAGTACTAAGGACTCCTGTGAATGACCATGTGAGTGTGCCATCTTGGAACTGGCCCCTTTAGCCTCAGCCAAGGCTTAGATGATCATAGCTGCACCTGACATCTCAACTGCAACCTCATGAGAGACCTTCAGCTATATAAGCCCCCTCCCAAATTTTTCACCACAGGAAATGTGAAATAATAAATGTTTATTGTTTTGAGCCACATTTGGGGAGGTAATTTGTTACACAATGATAGATAACTAATACAGATAAGTTGTTATTCTCATGTGGATGATTAAAAATTAAGGCACAGAAATACTAGGTAACTACTAGGAAAATGACAGAGTTACGATTCAAACAAAGAGGCCTGGCTCCAGAAGTTTCTCTCTTAATCACAGACTATGCTGCTTTCTCTTCTAGGTAGGCTGAAACTCCATGGATTTGGGTTTCTGATGTATGAAAAGTCCCGTGGCTCCTGGGAGAAGCCTATTCTTTATTTGAGCATGTCTCTGGCAGGCTGAGGGTTATGCAGAGTATGCTGAACCAGTGATCTTTGCTGTGCCTCTAGCTGTATTCAGGAATGAACAACATCAAGTGAGCTGACTCCCTAGAGCCCTGGAGCTGGCTTCATCTCAGACCATTCCTTCATTCAACAAATATTTGCTGGGTACAAAATTAAATGAGGAGGGATCTTGCCTTTGATTTCTTCACAAGCTAATAAATCATCAGGGAAGGTACCATGCACACAGGGTTGTAACATGCATTAACACAGAGGAAGCACACCCTAGTCAGACAGGACACGGTAACAGTATTTTCCAGAGTGGGTTTCCTAGAGTAGTCGATGGCTAAGCTGTTTTTACAGACAAGTAAGAGTCCACATGATGAAAAGGCGGGGTATACTTTCCAGGAAAGAGCAGTGTGAACTGTCATAAAGAGAAACAGCCAGATTTAGGGTCTGGCACTTGCAACAAATATTTTAACCACTTTGGGATTTGATTTCCTGTCCTGTAAAATAGAAATCAAGTCACATACTACATAGGGTTGTGAAATAAATGCTTTTAACTACTAATTCAGGGCGAATGTTTGTTATTCTATGCCTTGCAAACGTCTAGATGGGAAAAAACAACCAAAGTTCAATATAGGTAAATTCAGTACCAATTCAATAATATGGTACTGAATTTACTTTTTCCAGATGGATACACTCCCCTTATCAGGTTCACTTGATTTTAATTTCAGTTCTGTAGCTGGAATCAACATCTTGAATCTCAGATGCATGACTATGAAATGGTTAAATTATCATCCTTGAGTTATACTTTCTGGATCTATAAGATAGAGATGAAACACACATATTTTATATGTCAACAGTAGTTGGCCTCAATGCTCGTTATTTTTCCACCTACTCCCTCTTGGGAAGACCTGGATTGTCTTTAAATGACAAATGGAAGCCACTGGCTTAGTTAGATTAGAGTTTTAGTGGTTATTAGGTTAGGATTTGAGTTATAGTGTTTGTTTATCTGCTGCCTAAGAAAACCCGCGGCATTACCCAAAGATCATAATCTAATAGGTCTGAGATAAAAGGGGATTCTTCTTTTTTGTGTGGGGGCAGGCCTGCTGAGGAGAATAAAGGAAGGGTCAGCCTGGGACAGGTCTCAGGATATGTGGGCAAAGGATACGGCAAAACAAGGGACTTGTGAAGGAGTAGATCTAAGCTAAAGATTGACTGGGGATGTGTTATAACTAGAGAAATGAGTGATCAGAAAGTAGAGCAGTGAAGATGTAAAAATTACTGAAAATCCTAAGCAACACAGTAAAACAAGAACAATAAATGAATGATATAAGAAGAATCAGGAGTCATATAGAGTAAGTCTTGGGATTATCATCCAAGAATAATGGTTTTGATGGGTTTTTGTGGTCTGGCATACTACATCTTGAGGTCTGCATCTGGCCTGCTCCCTGTTTTTGTAAATAAAATTCTACCCGAACCTACCCACATCTATTCATTTGTGTTATATCTATGCTTGATTTTGAATTACAACTGTAGCCCTTTACAGAAGAAGTTTGCCAAACTATGTGTTAAATAATGAGATGACAAAATGCCCGTTTAGGGAAAGAAAGTGAAGCGGGAGGCTCGACAGCTCTCTTCATCTATCCGAAGAACTGAGGCAAGGAAATGGGCTCATTTCACATTGTTTCAAAGGTAGGGCAAGGGCCAAGACATATGAGTTATTACGAAAAAGTTTTGGCCTAATATAATAATGTCCTCTCAGAGCTGTTTAACGAAGTTTGAGCTTTCTTAGATAATGGTTTTCTTTTAGCTGTTGATACAAGAACTTAAACAGAGGCACATTATTCAGAATCAAGGGTGCTCAATAGACGTTGAATAAATTAATAGAGCGAATGGATGACTGTCAAGGTTAATTATAAAGACAAGGTCAATACTTATTTGCATGTAACAGTTATCAGACAGGCTTGAGCCACAGTGAATATATTGCTTCATTTAATCTTTATAATATTAATAGCATGGTACCCCCAAATTTATTCACATTTTTCTCAGGAATAAAATGTGAATTCTAGTCAAGCATATGGCTACTTCTTTATTTATTTTATTTTTTTTTGCGGTACTGGGGATCGAATGGCTACTTCTTTATTAGTCTCCTTCACAGCTGGATTTGGCCATATAAGTGAATCACAGCTAATGAGATACTGAATAAGCAAATGTGCTTTGCAACTTCCGGGAAGTCTTGAGGGGAGAGGTTGCACCCTTCTCTTCTTCCTTCTCTTTCCTGCCGGTCTGAAAAAAGACAGGACGGCTGGGATTGGAACAGCAATCTTAGGGAAAGAGGTGACCGGGAGAATGAATATCTTGCATAGTAAAGAAACAAGATAGAAGCCTCTGCGCTTGTTTCCTGGATTTTAGAGGGGAAAATAAAAGTCTTCCTTGGTTAAGCCACCGCCATGTGATGTTTTCTGTCACTTAATGCCCAAATCTCTGATAAAGGTGGGTGTTATCATCATCCACATCCTGTGCATAATGCTGAGTGCTAAATGGTTTAGACAGAGATCACAAGGAAGATCTACGGAAAATTCCTGCTTTGGTGGGAAAATTATATTCACTAGTTCCTAGGATGTTTCCAGGTTTGTTCTCTTAAGCCAAATGGAATCTTAAAGAGTATTCAAGTTAGAAAAATATTAAACATAAGCATACTGTCCTTTTTACTGTAGGTGTTAGGAGACAGGGCTTAGCAACAATAAAAAATTATCTGGCACCTGCCAATTATTTATTAAGCACCAATTATATTACATAGAGTTCAGAGAGTCAGATGACTACAGACCAGGAGACCAGCAAAGCTCTGATAGATGGAGATTTGAACTGAGGCTTTACAGAGAGGTCAAAATGACTTGTCTCCATGAAGAGGGAAAGAGACACTGAGTAGGGGCCCAGCACACCAAACACTGAAGAAGGCGGAAAATAGGATGCACAGTCACATATCTGGTGCGAAGTCTCAAGAGAACAATTCACCTAATCAAACAAAGTGAAAGTTGCTCACTGATTCCATGCAAAAGAACACTAAGGTAACTGTCAAAGACAGTAATAGATTTTAATAGGCCTATTTACATCTTTCAACTTGAAGAGTTTCATAGTGTCCCTTTGAGTATCTTTGTATGACAGACAACAAACCATAGCACAGCTATTTATTTACACATTCTCTTCCTCAAAACCCTCCCTGCAAAGAGATTAAAGAAAATAGTTTGTCTTCAGTCTTTTCCTCTCTTCCCCTTGTCACATGTACATAGTGCGCTTGGGTACAAATTTGCACATCACCCCCTCCCAAACCCTACAGAACAAAAGTCAACCTTCACCTTTTCTTTTTCCAAATATATGCTGCTCCACTCCCTTCTGACCATCTTTCTTTCAACTGATTCGACAGCTAAATTAGTTAAAAATATTATAGGCAGGGCTTGGAGCCAGTGCAAAAGATGGGAATAATGTGCAGACATTTCTGGACAGACAGACAGACACACACACACACACACACACACACAACCAAAGGAAGAGCTTTCCAGTCACCCAGAGTTTTCAGTCATTTATTGAACCAGCCTAGCACCTAATGCCTTTATGCATTTTCCTTTCCCTTGTTTACTGTCTGACTCTGCTGGCTCCAATGCCCCACTTAAGTGGCACCTCCCTTCTGCAGCCCTCCCTGACACTTGGCTGTCAGCATTAATTTCTTTCAGTTGTTTCCTACAGATCTTAACATAGCATGTCATGGCACACTGTATCAGATTGATTTTATAGGGCCCTGGCATGGATTGAGGGTTATTGAAGAACAGGCATCTTTAGACTTACAGAGTTTCATACGTACTCTGCATTCTAATTCCTGACATACTGTCAATAGACACAGTCTCAATAAACTTCTGACCTCTTTTCCTTCTATGTCTACATCAGCTCAATCAATCCTACATGAATATGCACAAAAACATCTTTAATTTTCTAAGCAACATTTTGTATTTATCTGTGAAGAGGTCTTACATATCATTTGTTGAATTTGTATTAACTAAGTATTTTATGTTAGTAATAATATTGTAAATGGAAATGTTTTAATTGTGGTACTCAGGGTCAAACCCATGGCATCACTCGTGCTAGGCAAACACGCTACCACAGAGCTACACCCTCTGCTCAAATCTTTGCCTTCTCCTTAATCTTAGAAAGTATCACTCTTTAATATGTTAGTTGTGAGTGTACTATAAATGTCCTTTATTGAACTGAATATGTTCCCTTGCATTTCCAGTTTGCTGAAAGTTTGTACTCTCAATGAGTAGTACCTAACCCTTGTCCTACATTTATTAAGATGGTCATATCATTAACCTCCTTTAGCAGGTTAATATGGTGAATTATACCGACTACTTTTCAAGTATTGAAATAACCTTGCAAATGTATGGAAAATGTAAAGATGTTGGACACTCAGTTGTTTAAGGAAAAATAAATTGGATGACTTAACCTAATTTCTTTTTTTTTTACTTTTTTGGGGGGGTACCAGGAATTGAACTCAGGACCTTGCACTTGCCAGGCAGGTGCTTATGCTACTGAGCTACATCCCTGGCCCTACTTAGCCTAATTTCAAGAATACTTCAAAGTTACAATAATCTTGGCAGTGTCATAAACATAGACACTTGCATCAATGGGACAGAAGAGAGTCTAGAAATAGATCTATACAAATATATCAAATTGGTTTCTCAACAAAAGTGCAAGGAAAATTCCACAGGGAAAGGACAGTCAATAACTGGTGCTGAATCCAAATAAAAATCAACTCCTATATCACATGATATACAAAAATTATTGACAATGGATTATAGACCCAAATATAAAGTCTAAAACTAAAAAACTTCTACAAGAAAACAAAAAATTCTTCATGCTCTTAGGATACATAAAAGTTTCTTTGGACATCAAAGCACTAACTACACAAGAAAAAAATGGTAAAAAGGACTTAGTTAAAATTTAAAACTAGGGTCCATACATCTACAATTCGAAGATATCAATGGATAAAGCAACAACTACTGTTGAGACCATATCACCTTGTCTATAGATTAGTTGTGATTGTACTATTTTCTATGATAATGGGTGTCTGTTTGTCAATATGTTTTTGTACTTTTATGTTTCTAAAATTAAAAAAAAAAAAAATTTAAAACTGCTTTTCAAAAAATATCACTAAGAAATAAAAAGGTAAGCTACAGACCTGAAGAACATATTCATAATACATATCCATAGACCTTAAAAAGTTCTTGTATTCAGAATAAATATATTTTAAAGAAATTATTATAACTAAATAATAAATTTCAAACATGTTTTATATTTTAAAAGTAAAAGAATGAAAACATTAACAGACAGACACAAAGTAGCATGAGAACAGTACAAGCAAAACTGAATTACAGACAAGGTGACAGGGAATTTAACAATGGTTGTTGTATGACATATTGATAACTTCAAAGTGTATACTCAGGAAAACAAATATAGACATGCAAAACTGATCAAACTAATTATTAACTGTTCCTTACGATAAAGCGACTTAAGTCAGTAGTACAACTATGTTAGCTATCCTGCATATACATACATACATACATAATTATCCCTTCCTTCCTTTTCTCTTTCCCCTCATCCCAGTTGCCCTTTACTTTTGAGCAGTTTCCTTTCACTTCACAATGTTTATCACACCCCCTAATTTATATTCACACTTTCAGGTTCTTACACTAGTGATACAATATGGTGCTTACACATGCACATCTGATTTCACTTATGAGTATGGTCTCTAGTTGTGACCATTTACCTAAAAAAGCCTCATTTGTCTTTCTTTATATCTGAGTAATATTCCATTATATAAAAATGCCACAATTTTGGTACCCTCAAACATGTTTCTTAAGAGGGAAAAATAATTGAACAGACACTTTCACACAAAATAATTTATGTGAATGGCCTTATTGGTGGGGAGGAGGAGTTGAAGTGAGGGTAGGGGAATGAGGAAAAAATAGTTATATCATGTACAGGTACAAATTCTCTATGATGACTGTGATCAATATGTATATCTAAAATGTACCAATAAAATCTGATTTTAAAAATTAGCAAATTGGAATGGATCAACAAAATTTCTGTGTGGGAAAAAAAAAGATGAACCTAAATTCCTACCCTGTCGCACACCAGAAAGTTAAAATGGAGCAGAGCCCCACATGTAAAAATTTAAATTATAAAACTTCTAAAAGAAAACACTGCAGAAAATCTTTACAGTAGTAAACAGAAATTTCTTAGACTGCACACAAAAATGTAAACCATAGATGAATAATAACTTGCAAATTGAACTTCCTCACAATTAAAATCAACTGCTCTTCAAAAGGCAAACCATGAAATGGTAGAAAATATTTGTAATACAAATATCTAACCAAGGATTTGCATCTAGAATATGTAAAGAACTTCAACTCAAACAACTACGTTTTTTTAAATAGGCAAGGATTTGGATAAGCACTTTACAACAGGAAAAAGCATAGGAAAAGATGTTCAAAATGATTATTTATCAGGAAAATACAAATCAAATCATGGATGACGTAGGACTTCACATCCACTAAACTAGCTAAAATGACAATGACTGTCCTACAAAAGTTGGTGAGGGATGTAGAGCAAAGGCAACATCACTGGTGGGAATACAAGAGGTATAAACACTTTGGAAACCAGTGTGGCAATTTCTTAGACAGAGTTAAATATACCTTACCATCTGATCTAAAAACTTTTCTTTAGAAGAAAAATAAAAGGACACTGCCAAAAACAAACATGTACACAAATGTTTATAGCAACTTTATTTGCAATAGCCTCAGCTGGAAACAATCCCAACATTTGTTGACGGATGAATAAACAACTTGTGACATAGTCATAAAACAGATTACTACTCAGTGATAAGAGGGTTGATCTCCTGATTATATAATAATGTGGATTAATTTCAAAAACATTATGTATCATGACAGAAACCACACTGAGGATTCCCTTTATTTGTAGTTGTACAAATGCTCTGTGCAAGTTGCTCCTAGCCATATGTAACTATTTAAATCTAATAAAATTAAGTAGAATTTTAAGATTTCAGTCCCTCAGTTGCCCTAGCCAATTTTCAGGTATTCAAGAGTCCCATGCAGCTAGCGGTAAGCTCTCTGGGACAGTGCTGTTCTAAAACATGCAAAATTAAGCTAAGGAGATAGAATCAGATCAGGGGTTGCTGGGGCTGACAGGGTAGGGAGGGCAAAACTGAAAGCCTACAAAACACTACAGAGGTATTTTCTGAGAAATACTGGAAGTACTCTGTGACTATCCCACCCACACTAAGCTTCTCAAGTGCATACAGTGCATTTCCATCTACTTGTTCCCTCAGCTGCACAACTTGACAGTAAACAACCAGCTCAGTTGTAATAATATGACAATGAAAATCTCAAAAGATCACAGAAGCAAGAGAATAGAATCCATGTGGGTTCCCACCCAATTGCCACCTTTTAGTGGGGCAACTGCAGCTCATGTTAGAAATAATTTTTAATTAATTGGTAGGCAAACATCAACAACCTCATTTCCTAAATATTTTTCAAACTGTTATGTTACAAGCCATTTTTCAATTAATATAAGTGTTTTCCGAAGAATTAAAAATACATGTGATGAAAACTCATCCTGGATGAGATAAACACCACAGAACTACTCTACTCCCCTAACACATTCTCACATTACAGTTTCTCAGTAAAACGATCCTGATTTAATCAAAAGAAGATATGATCCGTCTTCTGTAAACTCTTTTCTGCATGGCTGCGCCTCCTGTGTCCCCCCATCCGATAGCTTGCCCATATTTCATGATCACAGCAAGTAAAACATTTTCCAGATTAAATTACCCGCCAGTCTCATGGAAGTTTCTCCACAAAGCCCTAGCAGATGGGAAGCATTCTAATCCACACACTTAATGTATCAGGTGGCCATTTCTAGCCATTTTCCTCTTTATCCCTTATCATATTTAACACCAGTACCAATTAAAGCCTTTATTCAACAGGCTTTAAAAAATGGTTCCTGTTCTTTGTGGATGCCCAGGAATGATCTCAAATTCTGGGTGGACGCCCAGGCCAACAGCTGACTCAAATAGCTGATGTCATTCTAACGACTTGTTTTGGGTAGAGTTTAAAATGCAAATAGAACACCTCGTTAAAACTCAAAGTTCATTTTAGCTGTGCCTCTGATTTCCCACTGAGAAGTCACGATCCAAAGCGGAGAAGTAATATTATTCACACTTCTTATGTGAATGAAAAAGAAATGAAGCAAATGGGTTTTTGAGTTTTATTTTGTTTTGGTTTTGACACTTTTTAAATCTGAAGGCCAATACCTTTGCCCTTTTGCTATTTTTCAAGATGGTAACCCCACGTAAAACATACAGAGAATTTAGAAAGTCCACAGGCTGAAGCCAGCCGATTCCTCTGGCTTGTGACATCAGCCTGCGGGGCCTCCCTCCCACAGCAGCAAGGGTGCGGCTGCCCAGGGAAGTACAGGGGTGGGTAGGTGGGGGAGGGACCAGCAGCAAATCCCAGGGTTTGGATGTCACAGGCTCAGCAAAACAACTGTCACATGCCACGAAGACTGTACCTGTAAGTGTAGAAAATATGGTAAATGTAGTTCATTTTTAGTATCATATCTCGTTGATTCAAATGTTAGTTGTGATTGTATGGGTGTCAGGAGTAAAAATCAAGACAAACTTTGGCAGACTACTGTATCATGTTCATATTATAAAAGTAAAACATATTTACTGTAGAGGACTTGAACAAAAAGCTGATAGGTAAAAGGAAAGATACCATCAGTAATCCTAATTTCATTATAGCTTCAATTTTTCCCATAAAGATGTATCTTTTATGAAATTGGAATTATATTGTCATTTTTATACTGCTTCTTTGGACAATATAATAACATTAAGTAATATTATATTCTCTAAAAGAATAACTTTAGGATATAATGAAATCTATATAATATCACTAATGTCTTTCCAAAAGTTCTAAATCTTATTCTAAAAGAAAGAGATCAGGGTAAATTACATTGCCCTGCCCCCTAAAATGGTGCATAATTTCTTTCACCTGTGTTATGTGTTTATAAACAATGCATCATCTCTGAAGGTAAGAAAGCTTCCAGACTGCTCAGTCTTTCTTCCAAGCGATGGTCAGTCACAGGGTATGTTTCATGCAGTCACTCCTACAAGAAGTTTGGAGAGCTTTTCTTTCTTCCTCTCTTCTCCTCTACCCCTGTCCCTACCCCTACCCATACCCCTACCCTCACCTCTACCACTCGCCCTCCTTCCCAACCAGTACATATGTGTACACTGTACCCAGCTAACAAGTATTTTTAAACACCCACTAAATACCACATTGTGTGGCAAGCGGTGAGACTAAATGGTCCAGAAAACTAATTCTTCTGATATTTATCACAGGGATATTTACTAGTTTGGTTGATATTTCACATTTAATTATGCAAAAACGGAGTTGGGTTGAGGCTGATCTGATTCACACCAGCCTCTCTCATCCATCATTCCAGCACCCACTTCATCGGAAGTGGTTTCCTGAGCCTGACGTATAAACCACGTCCGGGTCCTGGTCATCACTCCCAGCCCCCCCCCCCCCCCCCCCCCCCCCCCCCCCCCCCCCCCCCCCCCCCCCCCCCCCGTCTTCTTTCCTCCTGAGAGCCACATTGTATCGGGAAGCTTTTCTCAGCAGTGTCTATGGGCCTCACAAACTACCGAAGTTCCAAATATCTAGAACATTCTTTAAAAACCCTGACTGCCCTTGTTCCCAAGTGGGGTCACAGTAAATACACAGAACAGGCACTAGAGCCTCATCTTCTTTATTATTTCTGACATCTGAGCAATACATACACCACTACTAACTACTTATGATGGGATGACAGCCGAAGACACTTCTAAAACAGTAAATTTTGATACATTCCACCCAGCAGCTCTTTGAGCGAACATAACTCCATGTGCAGGGCAGTCTCTGGCACTGCCCTCTTCCTCTGTGCTGTGTCAGACCTGGACAATACTTCCTCCAAGTAATTTTGCTTTGCGCTACATGTATGATCTTATTCAATCTTCACAGCCACCTACCAATATTACAGTTTCTAATTTGGAGATGAGAAAACAGAAGTTTGAAGAGAGTAAACATTAGGGCCATACAGTTAGCCACTGGTGAAGCTGAAGTCATTCAAATCTGGACAACTGCCTTCCGCTAGCAGGCCTTTTCTGAGGTACTTCTTCCTTTTATGTAAGTTAACACTTCATGATCTGGAAATCCTCCTCCCCGGTTCTTCCCATGAGGCTGATCCTCATGTTTACAACAGCAGCAGCGTCCTGTGAGGGATACAGTAAGAACACACTTGCCTGCACGGAACCTAGAAGGTTCTGATTCAGGAGGGGACGTGGAGCATGTGGCAGACACTTCTTCCTCACCACCACCAGCACAGGAGCTGAGCCTGTTTCCAAGGGTCTTCAGGTGATGCCGAGACACCTCTCTGAGCACAGAGAGGCCCCACCTATCAGGGGGAGGGGCTTTTGTCAAATGGCATTTGCTGCCTTCTTACTTATTACTCCTTTGGGGTTTTAAAAATGACAGGAGCTATTGTTTCTTGAGTACAGACTTTTAGTTTAGGATGATGAAAAGGAAATGACAGTGGTAGCCATACAACATACCTATCCTTAAAATGCCGCTGAACTGTACACTTCAATGTGGTTTAAGTGTTAAATTTTATGTAATGTGTATTTTATCAAGAGTTTTTAAATGGCAGGGCTAGCTTCCCTGGGGAAGGTGTCCCTGATACTCCCTCCTACTGACCTGGAAACAGATAACACCTAATCCTAAGGGATCCTTTGAGACAGGAGCTGCTGTAAGGCAAAAGGTAAAGCCTTAGGTGTGCCCACCTCCATCTTGGGGACAAGAAACGGGGCAAGGTCTGTGATTATGAAGAGTCCCCAGGGCTGTGATGCACCTCCTCCCCTGTCTGCCCACAGTAAATACATCAGTGTCTCATCCCTAACATAACTCACAGGTGTCTACAAACGTGGTAAAGAAGGAAGTGCCTAAAGGATGCTAGGGCAAGAGCCCTCTTCACAACTCCAGTTGCAGCTGCATTCAAAGACCTTCAACAAGTCTTTCATCCATTGCCTGACCTGTTCTGTTCTGTTTCCAATTTCAGTTCAAATGTCATCTCCTCAGAAGGCCTTTGCCTCAAAACCAGCCCCTCCTTGCCATCTACCCATGATTTTTTGTAACATTAGCCTGACTGGTTGGCTCACTAGCATGTTCCACTGCTGGAAATTATACTTTGATTTGTACTCTAGTTACTTGTTTGTCTACACTGAATAGCATCAGAACTTCCTGATAGCTGTGAATGTGCTGGTTTTGTTCTCTGCTTTGTTTTCTTTTTTTAATTTTTTTTATTTTAAAGATAAAAGAATATAAACCCAAATAACACAAAAACAATAAGGAAATACAAAATTATAGAGAAGATAGTAGGGAATTGACAATGGATGCTATATTACATAATATTTTCTTCACATTTGTTACTCAGTTTTAAACCAGAATTTCACAAAAACAATACAGGAAATACACAATTATAGAGAAGATATTGGGGAATTAACAATGGATGCTGTATTACAAAATGATATATTCGCTTTTGTTACTCAGTTATACAAATAATGGCACATTTGATTAATCTACCAGTTTTCTCCACCCTCATCTCCGTTGTTCTCCCACCCACTCAGTCATCTTCCCTCTGACAATAACTGTACTTTTTGGTTTATTTACTCCCTTGGGCTCTCACACTGGGAAGGCATATGGCTGCTTCAAATTATGCTGTAACAAACATGGGTGCACTCAAATTACTATGGCACTAGGTGGAAAAGCACCCATCCTCAAAGACAGTACATAGGCAGGGAATGAGATACTGTATGGTCAGCACCCCACTGATAAGCCCTCGAGGCCCTCGGGGGTATGGTCAGGTCTGTGGGTTTGCCCCCACGGACCGCCAGGCTCCGACCCAATGAGACGCTCCTAGGGGCCTAGTCGAGTCAGTGGTGACGCCTCCACGAACTGTCGGGCTTTGCCCCAGCAAGGTGCTCCCAGGGGCCAGTCGAGTCCGCCGGGTCGCCCCTGCAGACTGCCGGGCTCTGCCCCGACGAGGCGATCTGCTTTGTTTTCAAATCCTTACCTGATATACATTAAAAACTCAATAAGTATTTGTAGGATAAATAAATGAATCAGCCTCATTTGTTTCATTGTGCAGAATGGGTCTTTTCTACCTCATAAGGTGATGTGTAGTAAAGGTCAAATAAGATCAGATATCCCAAGGTGCTTTATAAAAAGAAAGAGGCCACATCTGCGGTAGGTAACTACGCTTTGGGGAAAGGGACTCTTGCCAATCCCAGTGCCTCAGAGGTCTCTTGTTGTGACTTTGGCACAGTGGCGTGCGCTCCCCTCACTTCCCCATTCCTTCTAGGCAGAGATACTGAAATCTAAAGATGATGGTACTCCATCCTGCAGACCAGCTGAATAGAGCACTACCAAATTAGTACAAGGGGAGACCTCACAGAATTTTCTCACCATGGAGCTCCAATAACAAGATGGTGCTCACCAAGTTAAGGATCTGGCAGAAGGTCATACCTGGGTAGGACCACAAAACTGCTCCCTGCCCAGTAGTTAGTCGAGTTCAATAAGCATTCATTGGGCCCCAGTATATTTTTTATCCCGAGCTGAGCCTCAGGGAAATAAAGATGACTGAGTCTGTCAGTGGAATGGAATAGACAGGCACTGACGAAAACTCCAATTTGGCACTGCAAATCTAGACTGGATTACTCAACAGAAAGCTTTCTAGAGTGAGTGACACATAAACTAATCATTTTTTGTATTTTTATTAGCATGTATTTGCAGTACATAGTGATTATATTCATCATGCAGAGTTGAAACACATAGTGATTACATTCACTGGTATATGTACATAACATATATTAATTCTTTTTAGTTCCCTCTTTTCCCTCTCCCCTTCTTCCATTTCTAGATCCCTTTCCCATGTGCAAAACATCTACCTCCTTACTTTCTATTATCTACCTTTTTTCTCTTAATTACTTGTACTTTGGGGTTCTCATATGTGAGAGACACCATGCAGTATTTGTGCTTATGTGTCTCACTTATTTCACTTAATATTATGGCCTCAGGTTATATCTATTTTCCTACAAATGACATAAATTTATCCTTCTTTAGGGCAGAGTAGTACTCCATTGCCTCAATTGCATATAAATACCACATTTTCTTTATCCATTCATCTGTTGATGGACATATAGGCCAATTCCAAGATCTAGGAATTATGAGTTGTGCTTCTATAATCATGGCTATGCATTTATGCGATATGCCATCTTTAACACTTTCAGGAAAAGATCTAGAAGTGGAATGGCTAGATTTAATTGAATTTCTAGTTTCAGTTTTTTGATGAATCTCCAAACTGATTTCTACAGTGGTATCCTAGTTTGCATTCCCACCAACAATACAGAATGGTTCTTTTTTCATGCAGCCTTGTCATTATTTATAATTATTTGATTGCTTGATGACAGCCATTCTGTCTGGAATGAGATGGAATCTCAGTGTTGTTTTGAGTTTCTCTAATGGCCAGAAAGGTTGAATATTTTTTTCACATACATATTGGCCATTTGTACTTCTTCTGAGAAATGTCTATTCATTTGAGTTGCCCATTGTTTCCTTGTGTCTTTTATTGGGGGTCTAATTTTTTTGAGTTCCTTATACATTCCAGATGTTAATTCTCTGTCTGAGGCATAGCTAGCAAAATGTTTTTCCCATTCTGTAGTGTGTCTCTTTGCTCTGTTGGCTGTCTCCTTTGCTGTTCACAAGATTATTGATTTGGTATAGTCCCATTTGTTGCTTCATGATCCTAAGATGAATGTAAAATAGAAGAAAGCAGGATGAAGCAGGAGGAACAGCTCAGGGTAGGGCACAGGATGGAAACACCCCAGAAGGTATTTGGGAGCTCCAAGCACTGAAATCTGGACATTTCTTGCTGGAGTATTTGAGAGGCAAGGGGAAGCAGAAGGCAGGGTTGGGCTGAGAGATGCACCTAGAGAAGCAGGCATTGACCACTCTCCTTCAGGCTGTTTCAAACACTGTAGGCAGAGGCTATGTGGGCAATAATCCCATTCTTTGGTCCAGTAGCCCAGAGTGCACATCTAGCTTGGCTGGAGTAAAAACAGGAAACATTTCAATGGGCTACAAGTGGGCAGACTTGAATCAAGAGGAGCTAGATCCAGGAAGCTAGAAAGAAATATCAAGAGATGAATTCCCAGCTAGACCTGTCTCCCATGTGGAGAACATGGACTGTATTGGTGATTCTGAATTTCCAAGGAGGCTGTGCACCAGGCAGTTTCAGCCTGGACCATGAAGCATCCTCAACAGCCAGGAAACACTCAGGAAGGAGAAGAACCAGCTAGATTCCCCTGGGTTAGCCCAAATAGAACCTTCTCTGAGTTGTGCTGATAGTTTACATAAAATAATTGTGTACCAAACTTGCTCACAAGGTGTAGTGTGATTCACAACAGGAAAGGCAGGAAAGCTAGAATAGGAGACAGAGAGAGACAGGGTAAGACAGGGAGAGAGAGAGAGAGAGAATACCATCAAGTCAAAATAAAGCAGGTGTAGAAGAGGGTGCCTTTAACTCTTTTCCCCAGTTGTCCTTACAAAGGAGCTCCCCCCAAAACTGAATTATATAGTAGTTTTTCACATGTGGATACATTTTTAGGGACTTCCAATGAAGAACATTAAATGCTGTGTATTCATTTGCATAATATCTCTGAAGATATAAAAGTGTTCTCACACCCGGCCCAGCTCTCCCCTCAACAGCCCTTTCGGCTTTAGCATGGATCTGGGGATAAATGGGGAAGACCCCATCTCGTTAGCATTTCCCACTTGCCCTCCCGCCAACCCACAACCTCCATCTCCCGTAGCATAACGGTCCTGAGAAGATCCTGTCAAAATTGAGCACAGCAAACTGCTGAGCCTGACACAGAAATTCCCTGTCCTAAGAGGTCAACTGACATATTAGTATTTGTCTCTGGTTAGTCTGACTAGCATAGGCACAAAGGTGCACCTCCATCATCTACCCATGTAAAGCCCAGGCAAAAGGCTCAGCTTGACATCTGCTTCTGCATCCTAAAATGAGCTGTCTTTCCCTAAGCGAGGTCAGCAACATCAAGAAGTAGCATTTTCTGCCTCCTTACTTGCTATGTGCTTCTTTTTGCCTCATGTAGCTTGTTTGGGCTTACCATACATGAAGGTATTCCAGTGCCTGCTCAGTGGTCTCCTCAGAATGAATAGCTATAGGATGAACAGATGCAGAAGTTGGAAATAGGGTACATTCCATCCATAGGGGAATCAGTAAATAAAACATGGTACATTCATACCTAGACAAACAGGTTTTATTGTTTTTATGACTCAAATCTAGATGAATGTACCTGGAAGGACTTCTAGAGCATATTGTTATATTTTTAAAATAAAAATAAACTGAACAAAACATATGAGCTCATTTATGTAAAACAACAAACACAAAAGCATATTTTTATGAGCATGTGTGTACAAAAATGTAAATGCATAAAATAAGTCTGCAAGAACTGCCACCAAACTAAGTAATGGTAGCTACTCCTGAAAAAGAGAATAGAATTAGATGGGCATCATTGTGGGGCTTTTACTCGATCTATAGTGTTTATATTCTCTACAAACAAGAATTTATCCAGCTACTGCTTGTTTGATTAAAAATAAATAATCTAATGTTTTAAAATCTGAAATTATTATATGTTCTTCATCCTGTAGAACTTTAACGAGTTAATAAATAGCACCAGAAAGGCAGCACAACTAGTTCCCACTTGGACAAGGGTTTGTTTATCCTGCTTATCTCAAAGGTAGGACCCACAACGCTAACAGCAGCGGCCACTCCTTAGGCATCCCATCCCTTCCCACCCACAGCTTCAACTATCACCTCGATAGTTTTAATCTCTGCCAAGTGCTTCTCTCCAGACATAGCCTGTCCCTGGCACTACAGTCCTGACTTTCCAACTTGCTCTTAGGTGCAGCCAACACGGCATACTCAAAGCCAGGCTCCTGTGCTCCCTCCTCCCCTCCGTTCACCCTTCTGTCTGTCTTCCTCCTCCCTATTAACTGGCTCCTTTTTTTCCCCCCAGAAACCTAGAGAGGAAACTTCTCAGAAACCTCCAGCTCTCTTTATCCATATTCCCACTGCCAAATATTCAGTTAGTTTTCACCTTTTGGTGAGTTTTTTAAAAGGTTCTGTTAAATCCCTTCTGGTGCCACTGACCACATCCCCGTTCACATCCACCTATCGCTCGGACTAGCAGAATCACCATCAAGTGGTCTTCTCGCCCTTGATTGTTTTGATCCACGTACGAGATGCTCCACTGAGTGAAGATCAAATTTCAGCTCACTGAAGTCACTTAGAGCCTCCATTCTACCAACTATTACATTAGCGATCTTCCCAGCTTTGACTCACCTACCAGTCTGGGGAAATGGCTTTATGTCTTGTCCAAGTATCCGATAAAAGTGGCGAGGTGCGCTGAGCAGGTGTGAGGCTCTGGTTATACATCTCTTTGCAGGGAAACCCAGAGCTTATCAATAGACTAAAGAAAGAACTTTTAAAAACTTAGGGTTGAATGCTTTTCATTTATGCCTTACAGCAATCACTGGCAGGGGATATTGTTATTCCAACTTTAGAGATTTTGAAACTGAAGTACAGAATGGCTAGGTAACTTGTGCAAAGTCTCACAGCTATTAAATAGTATTTTTCACCTGAACTTTTTTGTTGCTTCCAGACCTCATAGTTTCCCCAGCACAAAGTTGGAATCCTACACAGACTTTACCTTTTTAACAATAAAAACACCCCTCTTAATCTGTATCAAAGACTTTTCACATCCTAGCTCTGAACCTACCTTGATAAAAACAGACCATGCTATGTGTTAAACTTAGTAAGAAACTTCATGTTCTCTGTTTCATTTCATTCTCATCATAACCCTCTGAGGTAAGTACTAAAATTGTGTCCGTTTTACATATAGAGAAACTGACATGGAGATTAAAACTAACTTAACCTCTAACTAAAACTCAGCAATAATTTTTTAAATAGCTTAATACAGTTCACTTACCTAACTTGATCAAAGCTTGATAAAACCCAGGCCTGCCTGACTACAGAGATAATTAGTACGTAGAATGAAGAGGAATTTCCACTTGTACAATTAATCAAGGTACACTGATTGAGTACCTTTGTGGAAGGCTCAATATTGCACAAGCACTGAAGATGAAAGAAATCAAAACCAGTGAAGTCCCTGTCCTTGGCTGCATGGAGCACACACACCACCAGAACAGACAAACATTACAACGGAAGGCTGCTGGTATGATGAGCACTGGGAAGGAAAAACCTCCAGTGCTGAGAAACCACAACCTCAGTAGGGGTGAGGATGCTGGTTGTGGCAAGCAGGTTGGCAAAGCCTATATTCACGACAAGGGAGAACACAGGAGAATCAGTTTGGGGTAAGATTAAGTTCCTTTTGGGATTTAAATTTTGAGATGTCATGCAGGCAGCTGGATATATAGCTCTGAAGCTCGGGAGTAAGAAGTGGGCTGCAGATAAGTTTGGAATTATTGATGTAAAGGTTCAGCTCATGGAGTTGAGAAAACCCAGTGTATATGTGGGATGGACAAGAAAAGTAAAGGTCTCAAAGGAAACTCTGCCAGCAAATGCTCTCCTGTGAACAACCTTCAAAGGATGCTCTACCTCTTCCCCAAGGAACAAGACTTTTCCATCCTTTCCACCAAGCCACACCTGCACTCCACATCAGAAAACTCCCTATCCTGGTCTATCCAAAAATGTACTAAAAAGTCTTTGATAGCAAATCCTGACTATAAAATTAGAAATACAATAAAAGGTCCTCATTACAAATCAACCAAACCACTTAATTCCAAAAAGAGTAACAAGCAATAAATCCATAGTTGAGCATTTATGTGACCTAGTTACTCCGCATAACCTGACAGAATTCCTTAATACAACAGCAACCAATGCTCTGGGAATTCTCCCAAACTTTCCTGTGAGCCTCTGCACCACATAGAACCGCTCACAAGGTGAGCATCTCCTGCCTCTCCGAGTGCATTCTAGTCTTACTCCTTGGAACGTGCTGCCTCAGGCCCAGAAGACTTTATGTTCAAAGTTCTTCAAATTGAAAAGAAATTTCTTCAGAAGGGAAAAATGAGAATGGAAATGTTTTACTAAAGAAAACAACACACAGAAGCAACAAAAGCTTCTTTCTCATGAGGCGAGTTACAGTTTTAATCCCGTCCCTTCAGCAAAATATGGTCAAAATTTAAAACCTGTAAGTGAATATTCTCTTCTACGTTTTATACTACCCTTCCCCAAATAAATAAATATCAGAAAGACTGAGAAATGGAGAGATATCAATACCTTGTTTCCAAAATTACAGAAATGAGGACTCAGGTAACCTCAGGGGGTTGGCAGTTGTGGGGATCTTGCTTACCAGGTCCCCGTCAGCCAGCACAGTGCCTGACACACAGGAGCACCCAAAGTAACAGCAGAGTAGATGAGTATCCAAGGACACGCAGAATGAGGAGTGAGGTGTAAGTAGCAAGCACATGAAAGAGGCAGAGGTGAAGAGGCACCCAGCCGGGGCCTTACATTTTAGGGTCAAATTCTCCTCAACTTCTCCACAAACACACTCTAGAGAAGCTAAATCTTTGGGTTAGTTTCTTGGACATATAAGCACTGCCACATGTAAACAAAATACTTGCCATCTAATTTTTAATTTTGTAATTGATTTCTCTTTTCTGTCTATCTTTTGTTTTTGCGAGTTCTTTTGCTTGTTTGTCTAGTGCTGGGGATCAAACCCAGGGACTCAAGTATGCTAGGCAAGTGCTCCGCATTTGAGCAAGATTTTATTTTGAGACAGGTCTGGATAAATTTCCCAGGCTGGCCTCAAATTTGCAATCCTTCTACCAGCTGGGATTACAGGCACGTACTACCACACTCAAAAGAACACTTTTGTTACTGTTGTTGTTGTTCAGGTTATACATGTCACTTAAACCAAACCTTGATGTTAAAACTGTTGGATTCTAAGATAAGGCCACACCCCCAGCCTTGCCTTTCAGGTTTACTGCCCTGCTCTTCAACACTTCTTTCTCTCCAGAAGAGGAGGCTCACACTCTGCCTCAGTGATGGCACCTGACCAGTGGTTCTGCTTCTGCCTGTCTTATAAAGAACAAAAAGAAACAAATGTCCCCATTAAAAAGAGAAAAAGACATTCCACTCTCTTCTCATAAGAAGGCAAATTTAGAGGCCACCCCTGACTAACACCAAAACTTCTTCCAAGAGCACAGGCCCCAGTTGTCTAATCCACGGTGTACACTTCCTTCTCCCAACTGCCTCCCACAGAAGCCCTGTCACTCAGAAAACCACTAGGGGTCTCCTGGACTTAATCTATGCACACTCAGGAGCACCAGGCTAACTTTATTCTGGCCTAGGATGATTATGGCCAACATAGAACTATGGTTACTTAAGGCCAAAGTAAAATCTAAAGGGGTTCTAGATTTATATCTCTATCTTCAAGACATGATTCACTAACAAAATGATAACAAAGTGCTACAACAAGATTGCAAACATAGTTTAAGACAGCAGTAGGTGAAATGTGAAAAACATCCATCATCTCAAAGATGACCTTCCTAGCATTCGATGAAACTTAACTCCTTTCACTTTTTAAAATCCAGGAATACAAAACCACTTTCTCAAAGTGACTTAGGCTATTTTAACCCAAAGTGCATCAGCAGCTCACTAGTAAATATAAGAAGCACTTCCATTAAAATCAGGAATAAAACAGAGGCCTACCTATTATCTTTGGCCTTGGTTATCACTTGCTCTGAAACGTTTAATTTAAAAGAGAAATAATTTTTATTTGTGGGTAATATAATTCTCTACCTACAAGAATAAGGAGGCTCTACTAGAAAACTAGGTAAAAAATACAAAACATTTCAAAAAATAACTAAAAAAGATAGGATTAATACGAAGAATTCTATAAAACTTGACTGAAAGACCTAAAAACATTTGAATAAATCAGGAAACATACTAGGATGAAAAGACTAAATGTTGTAAATATATTAACTTTTCATGAGTTAATATATGCATATTTTTAACCCCAACCAGAATTTCAATGGATTTTTGAGATTTTGACAGAATGTCACAAAATTTAATTTGCAAGAATAAGCAAGGAGGTCAGTAAACTCTGCATAAGTACAGTGAAAGAGAATTTGCCCTAGGAGATATTACCATTATATGGATAACATAACTAGAACTACTCGTTCAAGAATTAGCAGATATCTTAGACCCAAACTGACTTTAAAATATACAATATGTGCTCAGAAATCATCCAGGTTTATTCAATAAATAATATAGGAAAACTATTAAGATTATTTGGAAAACAACATTGGTCTGCAACTGATAATTGATCCCAAAAATGAAGTGGACTGTAACACAACCCTAAAAGGCTGAAAATAATCACGGAACACAAACACGAAAAAACCTAAGGGCATGGAAATAACCGTCAGACCAAAATTAAAATGTTCTGTACATTATAAAACATGATATACATTGCTCTGACAACCCTGGAAATTCATTTTTGAAGTTATTTCTGCAAATTGTATGTAGCTTTCACCAACAGCTCAAGAAGTTTGCCTTCCTCCTTAAGATTTAAGAATAATTAAGCATATTTCTTTCACCTCCAGCTTTACCAGTCCCTACTACTGTGAATTTTAAAATTGTGTCCAAGCAACAATTGAAAGACAAACCTCGAGTACAGTACACCAGGCAGAGTTAGGGATGTATTAGCCGGCAGAGAAACAAATCTGCTCAGATCCCAAGCTCTGCCCTGTCCTCCAAATTAATTGGTATTGGGGGTCCACCCCAAAAGTAAATTCACTTTTGTGAATTGCATCCATATCTCTGACACTGACAAAACAGGCTAACAGAGGCCAGTTCGGTTTTTCCAGGCAAATGCTTCACAGGTGAAAATATGTTCCCCAATGAAATCTGAGTTCATGTTATAATAACAACAGAGGAACTGAAACTTTCTTTAGTAATGACAGTAACTTGAAGCAGCTCCAGTGATATCCAAATTAAACTGTTCTATGATATTTTAATCCTAGACATGTATAGCATGTACTTGGTCACATGTGTTTTTCCCCAAAGATTTTCTTTCCATTCCCTGGGTTTTCCATAGTCAGTAATATTATGTAGTTTAAACCTAAAATGAAGTCATCAAAACAGTCTCTCCTCGCTTTTGCCTCTTCTTTAGTTCTGGATACAGCAGCCTTTCTGTTTTATTATTGTAACACAGCCATTCCTACCAAGCAGTAAAAATACACAAATGTTAGCTGAGTTCAATTAGAACTCTGGTTTAGGGTGCACACACAGTTAGCCCTTTGGAAGAAAGCTTTTTACTACTTTTATGCACAAAGCATGTTTCATGGAAGATCCTACACAGCCACAGGGCCAGCAGCAATGCTCCAAGTAGACTTGGAGATAAGAGATTATGATCAAAGAGGATTGATAATGGCTCTGGCCTGCACTGTCTAACAGCAGGGTCAAGATCACCACCTTGTTTACCTTTTGTTTTTTTCACAGGTAACTTCTTCCTCCATTCAAGCAATTGGCCTAGTGCTCATGGCTTCAAGGGAGAATATCAAGAGTGGAAAGAGATGAGTCTTTTTAGCTTTTGTTTTCAAAATTTATGCCCTAAGGATGCAGGAGAAAGGAGTATTAAGTTCACTCCACCTCTCCCAGATCAGCCAAGGGGCAGAAAAGAAGTGAAATGTCCTGCAGGATCTGAGAGCAGAAGAGACCCTGTTTGGGGCAGGTGCCCAGGAGACCGCAGTGAGGCACAGCCACTGCACTGAGAAGCAATGCAGTGTCGCTGACCCAGAGTCACCTGTGGTCAGGGAAAGTGGCACTTGAGTGGCAGACAGACAAGGAGAGCATATCTCCAGCTGTAACACTGCCCAGGAAGAAATGGGGCTGAACTCTTTTTCTGCCATGCCACTGGGAGACTCAGGAACAACAAAAATGAGCAGTGGACTGTATTTAATTCTTGCGTTAGGTACTGTTCTAAGCCCTTTCCACGAATTATCTCATTTGGTTCTCATATTGGAAAGATACTTCTATTACCTCTATGTTATGTAGTTGAGGGTGCTTATGCCAAGTATTTTGCACGTGATTATATGAACTATTAGTGGAAGTAGGATGTAAATAAACCCAAGCAACCTGACTCTAGATCCCACACTGTAAAATAGAATTAGGGAAAATTCGGAGTTATATTTCTTGCACATCCAAGTCTGGGCTAATGGTCCTACATACAGCGCCCTAACTTTGGATGTAGCTTCTCCAACTCCCTGCTGTCTGCCTTTCTAACGATAGAGCCCTCCTTTCATGCACAGTCTAATATACAGCCCCAGTATATAAAACGAGTGACAGCAGAGGTACTCAGCAACAACAGAGTCCTCAGCAGCAGCGTCTCCTTCACCCTGCAGAGGCCCCAAACCAGCCTGGAACAGTCTGAGAACTCCTGATCCAAACCAGTACTGCTGGGAATTACGTGCTTGAGAAACAAAAGCAGCCCAGCTAGAACACCAGCAACCATGGCAAAATCAAAGGGAAAAGGCAGGATTACCCTCATTCATTGGCACAGGGGCCCTGACATGATCCCACCCTGTCACTAACCAGAGGGGCCAGAAAGAGGTGGAATTCAGGGCTGGGGGGAGAGTTAGGAATGAGGCAAATCCAATAAACAGGCAGAGATGGGAAGCGGAGCCAGAGCAACACCAGGGCCAGTGGTCTGCGGCGAGCAAGGGAGGTGCTGCAGGAACAGAGGTGGGAGGAAGAGGCCGGTTCAGGCACTGTCTGCAGCCAGCTCCCCCTTTGCAAGCTGCCCACAAGCATGGTGCCATAAGAGTAGCAAGAATTGACTCACCAGCACTTCAGTAATCAGTGTTTTGGGGGGAAACAAACAAACAAACAAAAAACACTATACTGCCCCTCTCACTGATTCAAGTGGCAACTTTCCTTATGTACTGAACATCACACTCAGTCCCTGATGCTGTGAGGCTCATCAGAAACCCTGCCTCTGGGAAGAGTGTGGGTTCATCGTTAGGGACACCAGGCCGCTTGCCCTCACGTTGTCCCAGTGCTGCCACACACTGGCTGTGGAACCTCAGCCAAGCTACCTAAGCTCTCAGCATCTTAGATCCTCATGTGCAGTATGCAGATTATAAATGTATTAACCTCAGAAAGTGACAAGTTCATGCACATAAAGTACTAGGGACAAAATTCTTACTAAATGCTGGCTCTCGTTCTCTCATTTTGATAGCTTTAATTTCACTCCTTTCAGTTTTATTTTTTCTCTTCTATGCTATATTTCTTTCCTGTGGCTGCTGTGACAATTATCACAAGCTTCATGATTTAAATAATACAAACATATTTGCTATCTTATTGTACTGGAGGTCAGAAGTCTAGAGGGAATTGTTCTGGAGGTTCCAATGATGAGTCCAACTTCTTGCTTTTTCACCTTTCTGGGGGGAGGGACAGTGCTGGGTATCAAACCCAGGACTGCATACATGGTAGGCAAGTGCTCTACCGCTTAGCTACATCCCTAGCAGGCTGCCTATATTCCCTGACTTCTTGCATTACTTGGACCTCTCAGTAGTGACTATGATCCTCGTCTCTCAAAGACTCTGTGATTAGATTGGACCCACTCAGATTCAGCATAACCTCCTATCTTAAAATCCTTTATTTAATCACATCTGCAAAGTTCCTTTGGTCATGTGATATAACCTATTCACAGGTTTCAGGGATTTAGACTTGAACATCTTTGAGAGGCTACTATTTGGCCTACCACATACAACTCTCCAGAGCATAAAATTGCAGACTGGAAAGACTTGGAAAAACACACTAGAAAGAAACAATATTAGCAGTTAACTTTTAGAGGAAATGCGCAGAGTACTTCAGGTAAATAATCTCCATCAGGCCTCATAGTTACCCTGCAAAATTACTTTTATTATCTTATAAAGTGGTTGTCAAAATTTATAAAGCCAGAAGGTAGCAAAGCCTAAGTGACTCCAGGTAAATTTGACCCGGGGCCTTTATATTTTACCAGTACAGTGACTGGGCCCTATATCTTACACAGTATTAATTAGTAGGGAAGGGGTAAGGGGGCACCAAGATCATTGAAAGGGGCTGCACTCAAAAGGTATACATGCTCCCTGATCACAGAGAGATGGGGTCCTTCACAGCTAATGCTAAAAGGAATGCACAAAGGTGGGGCATCCAGAACATGTTTTCATATTCAAGGAGAACTTCTGGGATTACCTAAGACCTTCTTCAAATGCAGGTTTGGATCAAAAAGCCAAGGCCTGCTACTCCATGGGGAGGGAAAATGAAAAGTCCATTCTTGTCCTCAGAACAGGCCTGTAGTTCTAGTGAACCTCCTAAAAGAAAAGAAGAATTCATGACTATGAATTCCTAGAGAGACTTCCAAGTGAGCCAGATTGATCAAGACCCTCTGCAATCACGCCCTGAAGGATCAGAACTCCAGCGACCATCAGAATGGCCCCATCTGTAGCTCAACTTGGTTTGCCCAGGACAAACCTAACCCCTCTCTCCAGAACTACATTTATGAATACACAACCCTGTGTGCCACAGGTTTCCACAGGGCCCAGTGGTTTTACCAGCGCCCACAATGAATGACCTTTTCCTACCAGTTCTTACACAGAGAATGCCTCAAGACCAAGTGTGGTTGGTCCAGGGTAGAAAGGGACAAGCTAAACAATTGTTAACCATGCCTAGCCACAGCTTTCAAAACCTCAACTGCTAAATAGTTTAGCTATAGCCTTATCTGAAACTTTCCAACGGGCCTAGTTAAAGCTATTAGGTTTCACCCAGTCATTTGTTTTGAATCATGAGCCCAGACACAAGCTAGAACAGAAGTCAAAAGAATGGACTCTGGAACTAGTCTGAGTTGAATAAATTCTGGTTCTGGCACTTTCTTGCTATGATTTCACGCAAGTTACTTAACCTTCTGGTGACTCAGTTTTCCCATCTTCAAAGTGGACATATAATGGAAGTCCACATTTTCCACCTGAAACTAAAAAACCAACTATAATTCTAGACTTTTTGCATTTTATGAAGATCTTAAAAGGATACATATACTACATATTGCAAAACCCCAATGGAATGTGAAGCAAATCAAAAATACCCATTGAATTTTAAATGTATGAAAAGTTTCCACCATGAGAGAAAAGACAAGACTAGCATAACCTCACTCACATCAAGTTTTTGCCAAACTTATAAAAACTAGTTTACAAAGGCGTTCTTTTGTTTGTTTGGTTGGTTGGTTGGCTGGGTTTTTGTTTGTTTTGAAACACAGGTAAGGGATCAGATCGCTAGCATATACTGCCTAATCTCATAAAAATTAAATGAGTTAATAGATTTAGTGCTTGGAATGGTTCTTGGCATTCAGGAAACACTACGTAAGTGTTATCAATAACAGCTTCTATTATTTTCATCTAATAGATTCAATAGAAAACTGTAATCAGGAGATTTAAATTTATGATCAAATTTGGTTTGGAAATGAGTTCACCTTGCAGCTTAATAGGCATTAACCCTTTCGAACAGTTCTCTAGGGCAGGGCTGTCTGAGATGATGTAAATGTTCTATATCTGCATTGTCTAGGCTGGTAGCCACTAGCCCCAAGCAGCTATTTTTGAACATCCGAAAAAGGGCTAGGTAATTTCACAAAGCAGCCTGTGGCAGCTGTAGAGGGCTAAGTTCCCAATCTCACCCATGAAAACCTATTTAAGTCATAACACAGCTAAATTATAATCAAATGACATCAATCCTATGTTCTGCGTGCAGGAAGCGGAAAGGATCACAAGATGCCGGAGAAAGCTCCGTCTTCCTTCCCAAGACCACGACTGACTGGTACATGGCTGAAAGCATCCTTGATATTTTCCTCCGCTTTTCTCTACTCCCCACTCCCCTAATCTGCAACATTTCCCTTTTGAATCCACTAATGGGGTCACACGGTTCCCCAAGCCCCATTATTTATCTCCCTGCCCTCCTTCAGGAGCACCATTCTACCCACTCACGTGCCTTCCCTCCTCTCAAAATCTCCCACTTGCTCAATGTCAAAGATTTCAACTAGACGTTAGGGGAAGAAAGCAACTTGATCAAACAAATTCACACTCTCAGTGTTTCTCCCTGCCCCCAATGGCTTCTACTCTGAGTCTTCTGAATTCAGAAGCTCTGAGATTTCTGTTTATTGTTGTTCACAGCAGACGTAGCTCAAGCAGAGAGAAAAGGAGCCAGCACTGAAGCAGGAGTGTCCCACACAGGCTGCTTCTGGAAGGCAGAGACTGCCAAGCCACATGTGCAGAACCCCCTCCCTCTGGACAAATCCCCTCGTCCAGGCATGGGAAACATCCCTTGCTCTTTGCTTAGCAGACTGCTTCCACCATGCACAATCCTCCTCAATTTTCCTTTATTGATTTAGATAGTGGTAACAAACAATATGCACCGCAAATGAACTTTCTGAGTGTACAACAAAAGCCCAGAGAAATATGTAAGTACCAATAGCTGCAAATAGAAAAAGAAAAGCAACCACCTCCACTGGAATCTAGCTTCACCACAATCCACTTGAATATGGAATTTTTAATGACACAGGTCAAACTTGGAGAACACTCAAGAGCTGGAGTTACCAGAAGGACTGGAAGAACATTCCCTAGTTTAATCTCACCTGCTACCTGGTCCCAAGGCATGGGCCAAAGATGATCAGTAGCCATTCCTGCTATAAAGAAATTATCCCTTCAGGGGACATGAAGGACAATGCTAATGCAGATAGATAGTATACACTCCTCTAAGTTCCTTCAATTACATTATTTAACTTCTCCAAAGTAAAGATGTATGTTGTAGATCCAAAGACTTAACATGTAATACTGGCCCACAATTATTTCTAGAGTCTTCTAGATACAAGCATTGAGCCAAGAATGTCAGAGTAAATGCCTTCAGCAGGAAGAGTAAGGTGTCTACATAAATAACTTGCATAGGAGGTGGACAGCAAAAAGGTAAAATACTACCGGAGTCAGAGCAGGGGAAAGTTGCTGCAGGCTGAGGTACCATCAAACAGAACGCAATGCAGAGACTCAGCATTTAGAGCGGTAAAAGTGGCGGACAGGCAACAAAGGAAAAGGAAAGGACATTCTTCAGCAAAGTATTCTCTGAGATCCAGCTGTGTACAGTAATCTGGGGATGTTCCACCTTTCCCTGCACTGACAACCAGGCACCTGCAGAGGTATTTATGGGATGACCTGCAACCAATTCCTGAGACAGGCTTTCAACAGTTCTCCTCAACGGGGTCCACCATTCTCGGCCTTGGCACTCTGTGCATGGCCCCACTCTAAGCTTGTAAGCAGTTCCTAAAAGAAACCCATCCAAACACATGAATGTTCCAGAGACCTCACCAACCTACAGGCAAATTCAGTATAATGCAACCCTAATTATGAACTGTAATTAAATTTTTGTGTGAAGTGAATCCTACTTAACACTCACGCAGGGAATTTAAAACTGTAACGACAGGGTTAGGGATGTAGATCAGTGTGGAACACTAGCCTAGTGCGTCAGGCCCTGGGTTCAATCCCTTGTCCCGGAAAATTAAAATTATCCCGATAAATCAGTAAAGGATCAATTTCTCTTACACTAAACAATTCAATCAATTGAAGCAAGTTTTTCATGGCTTAAAGACCACGCAAAAGGAAAAATAACAAAAATATTCAACAAATTTACACTCTGCACATAACATTGGCTGCGACCAAGACAGACCTAGGGCTTTAAGGAAGAGATACAACCAGGAGCTACCGGTTAGAGTGGGGCCAGGTCCAACACGGTGTTTTCCAGGACTTGATGGAGATACATTCCTCCGGCAACAATCTGTTGAGCACTTTTCTTTCAATACTGTTGTTGGGTCCCATCACAAAAAGACCGATTTTCTTTTCTTTTTTGTACTGACCACCTCCACACCGTGCAGGCAGTGTGAAGCGGCGACCCGAGGCAGAGTCCAAAGGCGTGAGGAAGGCGCTCAGGGGCCGCCTCCAGCTCTTGCCTTCCCCGGGGAGCAGCTGCCCTGTCCTCCCGGGGGCGTGGGGACACTTGTCCGCCAGCTACCGGGCCGGGTTGCCGCCGCGGCGGTCCACAGAGCTCGGAGACAGCCCGCCCCGCCCCGCCCCGTTCTGGGACCCGCGACAAAGCCGCTTCTCACCTCTCATCCTCCGGCCGGGGCGCCGGCGTCCCGAGTGGCGCGTCCCTCCGAGACCTGGCGCGGCGCCGGCGGCGTCGAGTCCCAGCTACCGCGCCCGCCGCGGACCGGAGCCAGCGCGCGCGCAGCAGGCGAGTGCCCGGGGGCAGAGCCCGGGCGCCCACTCCCGCCGCCCGCTCCCGTCCGCGCCCGAACGAGAGCGAGAGCCGCAGCGCCCCCGCCCTGGGCCGGGCTTTCCCAGAACCCGCCCGCCCCGGTGAGAGGCCGCCGCGCCGCCGCGGGCCGCCGGGCTGCCGGGGGAGCGGCTTGCGCCGGGCCCGCCCCCGGCTCGGACACGGCCGCGCGGGGAAGGCGGGCGCAGGGGGCGGACCCCGCACCACGCTACCCGGGCCGCCGGAGGCGCGACCCCAGCGACCCCAGCCCGGACGCGGCGCCCTGCGCCGCTCAGCCCCGGCCGAGGAGCGAGCGGCGAGCCGCGAGGTGGCCTGCCCGGGGAGGGCGGGAACTCCTCACACCTCAATGGCGGGAATTTAATCTCACACTGCCCTGCAAGGGTCATCTCCGGGTGACAAATACAGAAAACTGAGGCCCATAGGGGCTAAATAACTTGCCTAAAGCCACTCTGGTAGACGGTGGCGCCAAGTCTCAAATCCACCTTCATTCATTGGTTTTGAGCAGTCCAAGCTCTGCAGATTCTCCTTTCCTGCTACCCGTGACCCTCCATGCCTGTGAACTCTAAATCCAGTGTTCTTTCATTGCTAAATCAAGTCTGGTAGTGTTCACAGCTGCCAGAAACCACAGGCTCAGCAGAGCCTTCCTGGCCACTGGGGTGGGGTTTTATATTCAGTCTGAGAAGAGCAAGACACGGAGAAAAAATTAAATTCTCCTCCTCCCTTTCTCTGAAACTTGTGCATCTCCTTACCTGTTTACTAAAAGCCCCTTCCAAGGGCAGTGACCCCTCCTTCCACATCCAGTCAGGACTAACGCCTTTTGAGCCACATCTTCTCCCATCTGTCCTCTCCCTTTGGCCAAAGCAACGCTTTACAACAGCCATATTATTCTTTCTCTTGTACAACTTTATTTTATGTGCAAATCTTCGGTGGCTCCCTATTGCCCTCCAAACAAACTCCCCCCATGACTGGAGGAACACTACATGCCCTGCCAAAATCAGCCACCCGAAAGAATGTGTCTCCCTCTGCAGCTCGATCTGCACTAAGCTTACCTGCAGCATCACGGATCCCTCACTTTCCTCCTAGTAGGTTTGCCTTTTTTTTCCAGGTTCCTCTCAAAAGTAATCTCCCTTCTTTTGACCCTCTAGCGTACAGTGGATGCTGGAGCAAGAATATGCAGAAAGGACAGAAAAATTCGGCCTTTAAGAAAAATCTACCAGCTTTGTCCTTACACTGTTTTACCGTTTAATTACCAGTAGGATTTTAATGAAAACTAACCTCTCTTGAGAGCTGGTTTGGGAAGGCCTTAGCAGAGGGGCTCACGGGAAATTCTTTATCTATTGAGAATTTTGGGTTTTAATGTTAAAACAGAGAGAAGTAGTCATTTGCCCCTGAGTCTGCACTGCCCTTCACCAGTGAGTGGAGGAGTCAGCAAAAAGCATCCCTGAAAATAACAAGGTGAACAATTTAATGTGCATGATCGTGCTCTGAAGCCTGTAACACCACACATCGTCAGTCATCTGGGGCCCCCAAATAGGGTTTTTGATTTTTTTTTCATTTAGCACAGGAATTAGATAAATACAACCTGGTGGATGCGTGAGCAGTTAACTAACGTTAACTCCTCCAAATGAGTCATTGTACCATTAGGAATCAAGGCAAATCTAGGTCCACGGAACAAGAAACCTTCTGGTGTGCTCCTCATCATGCCCTCGTCCCTGCAAAGGGGCCCCTTCCCCAAATCTTTGCAAAAAGAGTAGGTCGTAGGCCAGAACACTGTCACACCCCCCCCAAGACTGGAGGGAGCCTGGTCCCTGAGGCTGCCTCACCGCTTTGGAATGTCTGAGCTAACAGCGCTTCCAGAGGGTTCACTGCTCCTCTGAACAGCACTGCCCAGACTTTCTGGAGATTTTAATTCACTCCCTAACCTTGCCAACAGTTGCATACAAGGTGCCTTTTTTACACCCTGCTCTCTGTTCAGTGAAATATGCAGACCATCTCAGGGGCACAATGGCTCCATTCAAAATGCTTTCAAGAGTGCAGCATACAACCTCCACGCTGTGGGTTGCTGTTAGCCATTATCTAGAGGAATAGAGGAAAAATGACTGTCAGATAAATTGCCTGAAAATCAGGGGAGCGCTGGACAACTTCCATGGAAAATTCAGTTCAATACAATAATTATGCATCTCTGTATACATGCCACTGTGCATAATAAACAACAACAGCACCATGAAACAAACTGTGGGAACTTCATTTAAATATAGTACATCGTGTTTGAAATTGCGGAGAAATCACCCATCTCTTTTGAACTTTTTACATAATGGTCCCCACTCAATGGAAACTGATCAAATAAATGATAAATGCTTAGGAAATTTAGGTGGAAAAATCATTTTAAGAAATGGAACCATCTCCCTTTTTTCTTTTGGTCTCCCTCATCCTGTAATTTTCAGATTGGGGAGGGGGTGGTCTCTGACTTCATGGTTGTGGCTGCCAACTGGAGGCCCCACACCCTTTACTACACATACTACAGAAAAAGGATTGGCCCTTTGCCACGTTGAGGGAGCCAGCCATCAGTTAACCCGTGTATAAACAAACCCTGAGGTTGAGAACTGAGTGGTCAGTACAGGCACCATTGACTAATGCATTGGTCTTTGTTAAACAGCTGCTAATTGCTAAGCAGAGGAATTTGCCCGCAGACATCCGCTCCTCCAAACTCAAAGGCTTAGAAGGGAAGATTAAGCCAGCCGCGGCTCTAGGAGGCGCTATTTTCTCCCTTTCGAAGTCAATGTATCAGCTGGTACAGGGTTTAGCCTCTGTTTGCAAATAGACCGACTCCACACACAGAACAGCCAAAAACAAGCTTTCAAGGGGAACCACACGCCTGTAATCCCAGCACTTGGGAGGCTGAGGCAAGAGAATCCCTGCAAGTTCCAGTCCAGCCTGGGATACATAGTGAGTTCAAGGCCAGCCTGAACGACTATCGAAGATTCTGTCTTTAAAAAAAAAGGCAAAAACAAGCTTTCCAGAACCACGCGCCCTTAGGAAGTAGTAAGGCAGTTTCAGCCGGTCCGCCGGTTCTCCAGCTAGAACCTCAGAGCTCGTTAGTTCCACAAGCCCCCGGTGAATCCTTTTGTTGGGTTTCTCTGTCACTTCGTGAATGTCACTGCTGCTGACATTCACAAAACTTTCATTAAAAATTACCAACCTGAGCATGTCAACAGCTCCTTCAACAGATACCAGTAGTGCTAATGATAACGGCAACCATCAATGAGTACTAATCATTGTACCGTTTGTCTATTTATTCATTCAAGAATGAAACATCGAATATCTAACATCTGCCAAGCATTGTTCTAGGCACCAGAGATACAGAAGTAAATGGTCAGCAGAGTCTTCATGGTGCCGATATTCTGGCAGGAGTAGACAAACAACAAAATATGTAAAGAAGTAAAGCATAAAATATTGTAAAAGGGGATAAATGCTTCCCAGTGATTCTGATATAATACGTTCCTTTCCCACTTAATTGTTTTTGAATTGCTTTTGTGATTTTCAGCCAAGAAATCTGACTTGGAAAGATTGGAGAAGAAAAAAAATTTCTAAATAATTCATAGGCTAAAAAAATTATAACATGAAGTGAGATATTTAAAAATGGAAAACAACTTAAAAACAAGAGATATACCAAAAAATGTTGGCTGTAACTAAAACAATACTGGAAACAAATAAATACAGTAAATACATTGCTAGAAAAAAGAAAGGCACAGAAAATTACTTAAAGGCTCAGTACAAGAAATTAGAGAACCACTTTAGTAAACACCAAACAGAAATTAATGCATGCCAAAAGGAATTACTTAAATAGCAAAAAGCAATAATTGGATTTTTGAAAATACTAATAAACCGAGCAAACTTCTAACAAGGCTAAGATTTAAAAATGTTTTTATTGGTCTATGTTTCTGATACCAAATACTTAAATTTGTATTGGGGAATTTAAGTGCATGGTCAAATATATTTACACAGAGACAGTCCAATATAGATATAGTCAATATATAGATACATAGCCATATGTCATTTTCAGCCTCTTGATTAAGATTTTTTAAAAACAAACACATAATTTGGGAATAGTAATAAATGTTACATTTATTGACAGATAATGCCAAATAAAGTTCTAAGTATTTGACATGAATTCACTCACTTAATTCTCACAACAAATCTATGAAATAAATGCTATAATTTCTAGTGTTATAATTTATATTATAATATAAATTATATTATATTGTGTTATATTATAATTTATATTATATTATAATGTTATAATTTCTATTTGAAAAAAATTTCTATTTGCACAATAGGGAAGTAAGGCACAGATGTGTTAAGAATTTTGTCTGTATTGTTTCATGTATCATTACAAAAGAACTCAGGCAGTCTGACTCTATAGTTCCTATTCTTTACTCTTAGGCTAAATGGGGTAGATATAAGGAGTTACAGTATAGAGTGAAAAAAAATCACACAAGAACATTATAAGAAATTGTATAATGTTAATTTTTTTTGAGACAGGGTCTCAATATGTAGTCCACGCTGACCTTGAATTCTCTATGTAGCCAAGGGTGATCTTGAACTCATAACAATCCTGCCTCAGCCTCCTGAGTGCTGGGATAATGGATGGGCCCACCACACCTGGTTTTGTACAACATTAATTTTTAAAAGATGTGAAATGGACAGTTGTAAACTTGAGTTTTTAACAAATTTATTTATTAACAGTTTACCACAGGTGGTGTGAATCTTTCAACAGTGGTTTTTCTCAAGGTTATTTTGGCTAATCTGGTCCCTTACATTTCCGTATAAACTTTAAGATCAATTTGTCAATTTCTAGGGAAAAAATGCCATTGGGATTTTGACGGAGATTGTGTTGGCTGCAGTTAGTTTGAATCCATTTGTGTCTAGAGATCAAGCAACATGGATTTTTTAAATGTGAAAATTAAATTTCTCTTTCTTTGTCCTTTATTAACCATTTCCCTGACCCAGATACAACCACTCCCCAGGCTGCTCCACGCATATTCAAATATGTGATACCTTCTCATTTTTTAAAACATTAACCACCTGCTGTGTTACACGTACCTTAGCTTTCTCCTGTAAAGGAGTACCTTAGCCATTTTCCCATAATAACACCACCTTTATTAACAGCTGTACTCCATTATGTGACCAAGCGGTTATTTGCCCATCCAGTCTTCTGTTGATAGAAATCTAAGATGTTTTCAACCCTTCACTATTACAAAATGGGCTACAGTGAATAGCCCTGTACATATATCATTTTAACTATGTACAAATTATATTTTTATATAATAAATTGCTAGAAGTTGAACTGCTGAGTCATTAACATTAAAAACTGCTGCCAAACTGACCATGATAGGAGCTGTAACAATTTACATTTCCTCTAGTAACGTGTGTGAATCCTTGTCTTCCCACTCCTTTACCAACAAAGTGCTTTTCAAACTTCTTGAAGCTACTCCAGCAGGTGATTGTTGGATTTCCCTTCTGGGTGTGTTATTTGCTTTGGCCTCCTGCCTCCTGTGTGGAATGTTTGCTGGCTCAGGTGTCCCCTCTAGGAGTATGTGGAGGCCTATTTCTTCTTTGGTTAGTATGATCCTTTTCCTGGGTGCCTAAGGACTCTTTGGAAGTCTAACATGCAGGAGCCATTGTGACTCGTACACAGTAGACAAAAGCAGGGGACATACATTACCAGTGGGAAAACTTTGGACCAGCTAGATAAAAACACAGAACACTAGTGCTATGGTCTCAGGCTTGAATAGCCTCTTAGATGAGGCTTTTTTAAAAAGCTAATTAAAAAAGAAAAAAGCTAATTAAAAAGAAAAAATTGGCAAATTTGGTTTTAACCATATAATCTGTATAACTATGGACATCATTAACAAAGTTCAAAGAAAATCCAAAGGTTAGAAAGTTGCAACATCCAGAACTAAAGAATCATTAGCATCCTTTAAAACTCAATAGAGAAAACAAAAGGCAGGCAAGTAATATAAACATATAAAAACATACTAAACCTCATTTATTTTCTGGGAATGCAAATTAAAAGTTTTCAAAGAGATAGTTCCTTACCACTAGCTATTTGGCAAAGAAAAAATTCAAATCTAGCAAGAGTAAATGTCAGAGGGAAAAAAAGAATAAATGTCAGTACTGGAAGTTGTGGGAAATAATATAAGTTGATGAGAGTGGAAATTGGTACAAGCACTTTGAGGAGCAGTGAGGCAGCATCTAACAAAATTGAAGATAACCTTACATTACAAATCCAAGTTCCATGTCTGTGTACTTTATACTCTGAAGAAATTTCTAGAACTAAATTTCTAGAGGTATTTCATATATGAGTGGAGAAATACATTGTGAGTTCTTTTCTGCCTGTTTGTTAAGTGCCAAGACAAAAGATTAAAACAAGCCTGAATGTCCATGTACAGGGCACTGAAATACTTGTTTTTATGTACTCCTGTGATAAAATGTTACCCAATGTCTGAATGCCACTCCCTTACTTAGCAAAAAGCGGAACCAGAATTCACAGCCAGGTTGCAGGTCTCTAAAGTGTATAACCTGGCCATTTTAACCGGGCATTCAAGGCTCTCCACACTCTCTGCCTATCTTTCCAGCCTTATTCCTTCACCAACCAATCACCACCCTCTGCACATTTTCTCAAGATGGTGCCTGGCAAGTTGTAGATCAGATTGTTCTGTCACTTGGGTAAACACATTTCAAATAGTCACTGTGTCACCTTTTACGCAAACCACCTTATCACACATTTTAAAATTTTGATTTTCAAGAAGAAGGTCTATTTTTATAAAATAGACATAATATTATATTACATTATACTCTGGAGAGAATTTAGATACTCTTAGATGCTCTAAGGTCACTATGATGGTCACCATGCTGCTTTAAGGTTACTTTAAGGTCACTATGATGTCATTGGGTAAATCTCCATAAGAGAACTAGCAGTGCCTAACATTAACTTACTACATGTGCCACATCCTAAGCATTATCTCCGAGCCATTGAATCATTCATTAGTCCACTTTACAGACAAGAAGACTGACTTACACAGGGGGTAATTTGCCCAAGTTTACATAGCCAGTGAATGGAAGCAAAGTCACTCTGTGTTTTTCTGAAATCTGCCTTTCCGTAACTTGTATTACTGTTCCGCCTTTACTAATTTATCTGAAAAACTCTCTAAATTCTTAGCTTTCAGACTCATGAAATGATATAGGGAACACTTGGGAGCTGGGTGACTGTTCACACAGGTAATGCCCAGGATAAAACACTTCCTCAAAAAAGTTGAAATGAACTCAGAGGGGAATTTGCCCAAGCCATGAGGTAGCAGTATGGCTGGGGTGGGGGACGAGAATTGGTAAAATCTTGTGAACATGGATCTAATAGTCAAATCCAAAGTTGAAGACAAGAGCAACAGGAAAGAATGGGCATCAGGAGAGCACATAGCCAACTTGTGTGGGAAGCTCTCTGCTTATAGTTGGGAACAAAGGACTTGAAAGTGGTCAGCAGTTAGAGGGCAATATCTCCCCATGTCTCACTGGGGAAAACAGACAACTTTTCTGTCCAGCAGGTCACATATGCAAGCAGTCACCCTGGAGCCAGGCAGGTAACTGTGTGCATCCACCTTCCCTTGAGCGGGGCACTGCCCTTTGTTGCACAGTAGGTTCTGGCATGATTTGGGGTCTTTCCAGTCTGTCTTTGAAGCTTCCAGTGAATACCTGGTGCAGACCATTGCCCTGGTGAGTCCATTTGCTATGCATTTTTTAATTCACCAGCTAAATGAACTAAGAACACCTTAGTGAGCTGAGCACCGACAAATATACAATAATAAAAATAAATATTCTGTATTTGCTGCCTGAAGGTGTTAAAACACATTCTCTTCTTTTTGTCTTATAAAGATCTAACAAGTAAAACTTCAGAATAATGAGGAGAAAATATTCCACGCTCCTCAAAGACCTTCTCTCTGAGCTCTGCTAAGAGCTTCACAGAGGGAAAGGCATTTCTCAGGACACTTTCTCATTGAGGGTCACCATGGTTATCACCTGCTATGGTTTGAATATTTGTGTCTTTCCAAAATTCATTTTAAAATTTAAGTTCTTCATGCAGCATTATTCAGAGTGAGGCTTTTCTAAGGCCCTGCCTTCGTGGTTGGGATTAATGCCTTATAAAAGGGCTGGAGAGAACTAGCTAGGCCTGCTTGCTCTTCTCTCTTTCCTGTTGTCTGTGCGTATCCCCTCCTGAGGGTGCAGGGTCTCAGCACTCAGCTGGAAGCAGAGAGAGTTGTGAGCCTGTCAGTGGTTTGATCTTGGACTTCCCAGCCCAGATGATAAGAATCATTATTCATTGCTTAGAAATTATCCAGTTCATGATATTTTGTTACAGCGGCAAGAACAGATCAAGGCATCGCTCTGTTCTTATTTTTTCATAGCTTTTTAAATAGGCTGGTATATTCCTGCTTGTTACTACGCTTTTGTCCCAGGCTGGTACTACATGCACCTTCACAAATGTTGATTGAAGGAATGAGTGGATAAATAAGTGAAAACCATAAGTGAAACCTATAATTGAAAGGTAAGACTCAATTATAGATATGTTTCTAATTAAACAAATGAAATGCTCGATTTTGAAAATTGATAAAGGAGGATGTTATCACCAACATTTCTAAAAGCATTCAGTGGAGTGTTTCCTTAAATAGTCCCAATGATACTCAAAAACCATGTGATTTAAGTATCAAAAAAGATACTTATTTCACAAAGCATTGATACATATTTTTTCTTTCAATATAGCTACTATATAACTACAACTCCCTTGAGTATATCATGACTTTCTTTTGTACAGTTGCGGTTATTCTTTTGTATAACCATGGCTGCAGAATATAGATCTTTTGCTGTATGATCAAGTGAACGGATGAAATAAAATCAGCACTACTGTCCACAGCCAAAGTGGCCAGTAACATGTACCAGGCACGGCAGCGCCTGTTTGGACTGAGCTTGCTGGAGTGATCTCAGGGCCTTAGTCGGAGTTATCGAGGGCTATCACTTCTCTCCCCCCAGAAGCAAAAGGGAACTAGTGGTACTTCGTTGAGTTATGAGGTCTATACTAGCTTCATATTGCTGATGCAACAAATTACCACAAGCTAAGTGGCTTAAGACAAGACAAATTTATTGTATTTATAGTTTTAAGGGATGGAAGTCTTAAGTTCAGTCTCATCAAGCTAAAGTCAAGGTATTAGCAGGGTTGGTTCCTTCTGGAGACTCTAATGGACATCTATCTTCTTACCTTTCTGATTTCTGGAGGCCACCTACTGTCCTTGGCTCACGATTCCAGTCACTCTGACCATTGCTTCTGTTGTCACATTTCCTCGTCTTAATCTTCCAGTCTTCTTCTTATGAGGATCTTTGAAATTATCTTAGGCCCACAAGGATAATCTCTATCCCAAGGTCTTTAACTTATTCATATAAGCAAAGTCTCTTGCCATATAAGGTAACTTATTCACGGGTTTCAGTATTAAGATGCGGATATTTTTAGGGGACCTCTATTGAGACAGATCTTACCAGGAAGAATTAAGCCTTGAGTCCTACCTAAGAAAACACCAGGTTTTCCAGGTGAGGTGGTACATACCTGTAATGCCAATACTCTGAGAGGCTGAGGCAGGAGAATTTTAAGTTCGAGGGGCTGTAGCTCAGTATTTAGGTCCTGGGTTCCATTGCCAGCGGCTGCACCCTGCCAAAAAAAAGCACACTAGGCTGTGTTCTAATCTCATCCCTTCATCCCTTGAATTACTTTATCTTCATTCTCCTCTTAGCTATCATATGATATCACACAATGTTTCAGGAACTAGTTTAGGTTTTTCACACATTTAACTCAGTTAATGTAGGCACAGAAAGATAAGCTGTTGGTAAGTAATAGAATCAGTGCTAAACTCAGGAAATCGCTCCCTGAACTTAATGACTACATTATCTTGTTGCTAATGACTCAACCTCCTCCTGGGTATCTTTTGTGCTGAATATAGCATCTCAGCTAAGCCCTATGATGAACGACAACATCCTCTTCAGATTCTGGTTCTCACTGCAAAACACCAATATGGCCTATGCTTTGGACAACATGCACCCTTAGTTAGTCCAGGAGCCCCTTCAGCCCCCAAGTGGCTTTGGGTCAACTGACTACATTAAATCTCTGATCCCTCAATGCCAAGGTCCGGTCCTTGGCCAATGGTAATTTCACATGAAATCCATTCTGCAGTTCTGGCTGGATACATTTCTGTAGGTGTTACTCAGTTTTGAAAAGTATTACTTTTATAAATGGGAATGTGACTCATGCTTCTCTTTTTATTGAGTACTTGGAAGCAACAGTTAATGCTATTTGGTCTGAACTGAAAGTATAATTCTGCAGTTGGAAGAGCAGTCATGTTCAGATTTATTAGAAGCTGGAAGATGCTCTGCCATAGTTCATTAAAATGGTTCATCTTTCATCTATATTGTTAAGCACAGTCTGCTAAACCAGCCAACACAGAGCCACAGCTCTGACTTGAAACTTTCCTTAGCCAGGCTTCCTAATCTTTAGGAATGCTATAGTAGGCTACATATAACCTGTGAACGTATCTCAAGAGCCACTAGGAAATAAGCAACAAGACTCGGTTACATACTCCAAAGTTGGTCTTAATTTCTCACCACATCGACGGTACTGCTACCCACGCAGCCCTCCGTGGTCCCGGGGAGAAATGGTGAGAGGATTTAGAACACAAAGACAAGAGACAAGAGCTGAAGTCAGGTGGAGGCCTCTTACGGATGGGAAAAGAGGACTGGACAACCACTGAAGGGGCATTTATTTATTTATGCTTTTGCAAAGTTAGTATCGCAAGATACAAGGTTAGCAGCTAATGACTGAAATTGTCCAGGCAGGATCCTTTTGTTAAAACTGAGGTAGCTTGGTTGCTTCAGGCACTCTAGCTCTGTCCTGCCCCTATACATACGACTGATCTCCAGCTTTGCCTGCTCCTTACACACTGGTCGGAGATACCATCCTCTTTCACCTATGTCCAGCAACAACTTTTCAGGCCTCTGTGTACACTCTTGCCCCCTATCATCTATTTTCCAGACAGCAACCTCAACAATCCCTTCAAAGCATGAGTCAAACCATGTTTCTGTTCTACTCAAAACCCTCCAGCGGTGCCTATCTCATCCAGAAGTCCTTCTACGGCCTGCAAGGCCCTCCTTATCCCATTTTATTATTCTCCATAGCATTTATCTCCAGCATGCATATATTATCTTGTTGTTTCCAATTGCTTTCTCTCTCCTCCACTAAATACTCCATGATGTCTATGGCTGCTTGTTAAATGGTAACTATAGAAACTATGTTAGTGCCTGGTACCTACCATACTATATAATCCATAAGAACATATAGAATTTAAGTTAAGATGCAATTTGGTCTTAGCCTGCAAAAATTCATGGCTGAGACCTTTCCTCAACTCTAGCCCCTATGGTAGCTTCTGCAACTGGTCATCCATTTTCCTTCCCATGATGACCAACTCATTCACCAGAAAAGTATCAAACCTGACAGCAAGAGGGCTAATGAGAAAGCACAGAGCACAGTCACTGCAACCAATTTACGTCTACCTGTAGATACTTACAGGATAGGAGTAAGAGAGTCTATGGATACTTAGAAATTGGAGGACAAATGGCATGGTGGTACAAGCCTGTAATCCCAGCACTCAGGAGGCCCCAGACAAGAGGATCACCATGCACTGAAGGCCAGCCTGGGATACATAGTGAGTTTGTATTTACAGTGACTTGAGAGGCTGAGACAGGAGGGTTGAAATTTTGAGGCCAGCCCAGGCTATTTACTGAGATTTTGTTTCAAAAAAAAGGATAAGTAGGGAAGGGAATATGTCTCAGCACTTCCTAGGTTAAATCCCCAGTATCTGGGATGGGGAGAGAGAGGATGAGAAGGTCAGCCTCAGACTGAGAGGAAATATTTGCAAATTACATAAATGTAAAAGAATTTGAATCACGACAATAGGAAAAACTCTCACCACACTATACTCAGAGCATAAACAATGACATTTTAAAAATGGGTAAAGTATTTTTATGGATACTTTCCTCAAAAGTATATGAATGGCAAATTATTACACAAATATCACTAGCATTATTAATTAAAATCCAAATGAATCTGGATGTGGTGACACATACCTGTAATCTCAGCACTCTGATATGAAGATATGTAATCAGTATGAAGATCCCTTACAACGTAAGATTAGAGGTCCCGTTTGACCCAGCTATTCCTCTTCTGGGTATCTTCTCAGAAGAATTAAAAATATCATGTTTATAGCAGCACAATTTGTAATAGCTGAATCTTGGAAATAACCCAAATGTTCATGAACTGAGGAATGGATAAAAAAGCTGTGGGGTTTTTAGTCTACAATGGAGTACTATTCAGTCACAAAGAAGGATAAACTTGAGACTTTTATAGGTAAATGGATGCAATTCAAGAGCATATTCATATGCAAAATAAATCAGACCCATACCTGTAAACATTATATTATCTCATTGGCGTGAGAAACTGAATGAATAAATTAGATCCAAAATGTACATAGATATTGTGAATTGGGAAGAAACTGTCACAAGAAAGGACAAACTGTGATAGGGAAAAGTGGAAAGGACAGAAGGGAAAAGACTGTGTACTGTTGTTTTCATAGTAGTTATTCAGATTACAAGATATAGGCATGATGTCTTGTCCAGACAATATTAACACAAACCTGTTTTGAAACTCTGTTTTATTGTTATTTTTGTTTTTTCTGTTTAAAATTTTAAAAATTACTTATATATTTACTATATGAGCTGATGTCTCAGTCTTTGTGCTGCTATATCAGAATGCCTCAGGTTGCATAATTTAGAAAGAACAAAAATTTATTTCCTCACATTTCTGCAAATTGGAAGTCCAAGATCAAGGTGCTGGCTAGTTCTATTGTCTGCTAGGGGTCCAGTCTCTGCTTCCAAGATGGTGCTTTGTTTCTGCATCATCCAGAAGGGAGGAACTCTGTGTCCTGATATGGGACAAGGCAGAAGGCCAAAGGGCCTTAATCTCGTTCATGAGGGAGCAGCCCTCATGAATGAACCACTTCTGAAAGACCCTGTCTCTTAATACTAACACATTGGTGATGCCTAATTTTTAAGGGGACACATTCAAAGCATAGGACATATCAATCCACCCCTAGTGTTTCCCCAGGAGAAATTAAAGGAATTGTTCATACAAAGACTTGTGCACAAATGGTCATAACAGTGCTATTTGTAATGACCTTGCTATGAACTGAATGTTTGTATCCCCCTAGATTTTATAGGTTGAAGCTCTAAGTGCCAGTGTGCAATGTTTTTCTGTATGTGGCATTTACAGGTTGGGTCTTTGAGAAATAATTAGGTGTGTATAAGCTAATGATGGGATTAGGGTCCTTAGAAGGAAGAGATAATAGAGCTTTAATTTTCCTCTCTCTCTCTCTCTTTCTCTCTCTCTCTCTCTCTCTCTCTCTCTCTCTCATCTATGTGCCTCATGGGAAACAGTGAAGAAGGTGACCATCTGCAAGCTAGGATGATCCCCAGTGGGAGCTGGATCAGACAACACTTTGATATTGGACTTCCTGGCCTCAAGACCTGAAAGTTAAGTGTCCTTTGCTTTAGTCACTCAGTCCATAGAATTTGCTATGGTAGCCCGTGATCACTAAGTAGAATATACTCTCAATTGAAAACACTCAACTGCCCATCAACAGGTAGATAGATAAACAAATTGTTTTATGTCCATATAATGAAATACTACTTAGCAACAAAAATGAATAAATGCATCTAGGAGTGTGACTCAGTAGCAGTTTGCTTAGCATGTGCAAGGACCTGGGTTATCCTTAGCACCAAAAAAATAAAATGTATTGATACATCCAACAATGTGGGTAAACCTCAAAATATTTATGCTTCTCAGGTTCTTGTTAACCAAAATAAGTCACACAGCCAAATCCAGTCCAGCATGAGACAAGACTACATGGGACACAAATATCAGAAGGCATGGTTCATTAAGAGCCACCAACATAACAGTCTATCACAGTTTCTATGTAGTTTTCACCTTGGAACCAAATGAATGTCCTACACTTTCCAATAAAATAAAATAAAATAAAATAAATGAAATAAAAATGGTGAGAAAAGCAATCTATAAAACTGAATACAAACAGACATATAAAATTGAAATACCTAGGAATCAATCTAACAAAGAAAGTAAAGATTTATACATTGAAAATTACAGTACTCTGAAAAAAGAGATTGAAGAGCATATCAGAAAATGGAAAGATATGTCTTGCTCATGGATAGGAAGAACCAGCATAGTGAAAATGGCCATATTCCCAAAATTGTTACACAGATTTAATGCAATCCTTATCAAAATACCATTAGCACACATTACAGAACTAGAGAAAATACTCCTAAAATTCATCTGGAATCAGAAGAGACCTAAGAATAGCAAGGGCAACAAAGGCAAGGCAAGAAGCATCACAATCCCTGATTTGAAATTACACTACAAAGCTTCTGTAACAAAGTCAGCACAGTATTGGCAAAAAGTTGACCTAAAGACCAATGGAACAGATTAAAAGATGTGGACACAAGTACAAACACACTTAGCCACCTTATCTTTGACAAAGGGGCCAAACATGTTCACTGGAAGAATGATAGGCTCTTTAATAAATGCTGCTGGAAAAACTGGCTCACTACATGCTGGAGACTAAAACAGGACCCATGTCTATCAGTATGCACTAAACTAAAGTCAAAATGGATCACAGATCTCAATAGTAAAGCAGAAACACTAAATCTACTGGGAGACAAGTAGGTAGAAATCTTGAAGACATAGGGGTAGGCATAGTCTTCATGTACAAAACCAAAACTGCATGGGAAACCCTTGAAAGAATCAACAACTTGGATCTCATCCTATTAAAAAGCTTTTGTACTTCAAAAGAAATGACCAATAAAGTGAAAAGACAACTCACAGAGTGAGAAAACATTTTAGCTAACAGTCCCTCAAACAAAGGACTTGTATCTAGAATGTATAAAGAACTGAAAAAATTTAGAGCCCCCCAAATTCAAAGACCCAATACAAAAATGGGCATCCGAGATGAACACACACTTCTCAGATGAAGAAATGCAAATGGCAAATAAGTACATGAAAAAATGGTTAACATCTTTGGTCATTCAAGAGATTCAAACTAAAACAACACTGAGATTCCATCTCACCCCAGTAAGAATGACTACCATCAAGAAATCAACCAACAGCAAATGCTGGAGGGGCGGTGGGGAAGAGGGACTCCTTTCTTCTGTTGGTGGCAGTGGAGATCACCCATCCTGATGATTCTCCCCAAAACCACATGAAAACCTAGTTAGAGTTGAGATAGAGAATGTCTCCCAAATTCTCATATGCTCAGAGGCAGGACTTACGGATGGTGACTGGATTATGGGGAAGTACAGCCGACTTGCTACTAAAAGGCGGGATCTGGTCAGAAAAAGCAGGTCGCTGGGTGTGAGCCGGCAGTGTGCATCTCCCTCCACAGCTCCTCCCTCCTTTCTCTGCTTCCTGGTTGCTGCTAGCAACTTTTCATTGCCCTGCCCCTCTGCCACATTGTTTCTTCTTTAGAGCTGGCTGACCATGGTCTGAAACATGAGCCAAAATAAACCTCTCCTCCTTTAAGTTGTGGGTGTTGGGTATTTTGTCCCAGGGATGAGGCAAGTGACTAAGACAACCCTCCCAACCCCAGACCATAATGCATCTCTCAAGGGCCCACACTCCCCTTGGAGTGTCTGCTTCTTTCTCCCTAATAAACTTCTTTATGCCTTTCACTGGTTGGTCTTGAAAATTCTTTTTCTGTGACAGAAGTCTGCAAATGCACAAACTTCCTCCATAGGTACAGCGAGTTAAGATCCCAATCTCCACTTCAGGGAATCTCCATGGACCCTACCCAGTGAGTGATGCACACATCCTGCTAAGATTAGATGGAAAAATAGAACGGCCTGGCTTTCCAACTGTACTCTATAAGTGCAGGCACATGAGGCAAAGTCATTTTAAACCTTCCAAAGCACTCCAGCCATACGTAGAATAGTGATCCCAACAGATGCTGGAAAAAATTTTTTGAACTGAGGAATTATTGTGAGGTAGAGCACTGCTTCTGCTTCAGTCTCTCCTAGACCTGCTATGCTGTGAGCGATAGAATTCAGCTTTAGCTATCTTATGCCATGTATTAGTTTTCTATAGGTATTGTAAAATATTACTATGGTTTAAATCAAATAACACAATTTTACTGTCTTATAGTTCTGGAGGTCTGTTGTGGTTTACCTCGCTGTCCCCCAAGAGCCTCATAAGCTCATGGGCAGGGCTATTGGAAAAGGACTGGACTGTGGAGGCACTTCAGCTGACTTATAGTAGGAAGTGGGGTCTGGTCAGCAGGAGGGTCATGCGAGTGTGACCCGGAAGGGCACGTTTCCCTCTCCGGCTCCTCCCTTCATTCTAGGCTTCCTAGCTGCCATGATGTGAGCAGCTTACTTCTGCTAGACTCCTGCACCAGGACTTCCTGCCTTGGAGTCAGGCAACTATGGACTAAAAATGCAAACTAAAACAAACTTCCCCTCTTTTAAATTGTGGTAGTTGGGTATTTTGTGCCAGTGACAAGGAAAGTGACTGAGTTCATAAATACAAGATAAGTCTTATTGGGCTAAAATCAAGGTGATAAGGCTCTAGGCTAGAGAAGATTCATTCTTTTGTCTGTTTTCAATTTAAGATCCCCCTATATCCCTTCATTAATGGGCCCTTCTGCCACTGTCAAAGTCAACAGTGTAGAATCTTCAAATCTCTCTCTGCTTCTGTTTGTATATCTTCCCCGATCTTTGTCTTTCTATTTTAAAAAAAGCCTTGTGGTTATAGTCAGTCCTCCCAGGTAATCCAGGATAACATCCCTATTTTAAAAGCCTTAAATTAAACACATCTGGAAACTCTTTTGTTATTAAGGCAACAGACATAAATTCTTGGGATTAGATGTGGATATGTTTGGAAAGTGTCTTAGACATTTCCTCATCACTGAAACACAATACCTGACACTTGCAACTTAAAGGAGGAAAGGTTTATTTTGGCTCACATTTCAATACATAGTCAGCTGGCTCCAAGGCAGGACAGCATGACTGAGGAGTGTGATAAAGGAGAGCTGCTCATGGCATGGTGGACAGGAAGCAGAGAGAGTTGAGGGAGGATAACTCCTTCCAGCCATGCCTACCTAGCAATCCATCTCCTCTGACCAGGCTCCACCTCCAACATCACTTTTAGTTATAAATTTATCAGTGGGTTAATCTACTGGTAAGTACAGTGCCCCATGATCCAGTCACCTCCCCAAACTCCCACCTATGTGTATATGAGTCTTTGGGACAACATCAAATATAAACCATAACATTCCACCTTGGTCCCCCAAATACTCATATATGTCTCTTTATACAAAAGCATTTTGTCCATCTCGAAGAGTTGCCAAAGTCCTAAGATTAGCACCGATAAAAAGTCCAAATCCAAAGTCTTCTCTGAAGCTTAAGGCAAACTCTTAGCTCTGAGCCCCTGTAAAAGTTAAAAAGAAAGTTAAACGCTGCTGACATACAGTGGCACAAGATAAACACGCCCATTCCAAAAGGGAAGAATAGAGAATGAAAACCAGTGGGACTCAGCAGGGCAAACTTGAAATCTACCATGTCCAGCAACCAGGGCAAGTTTTGATGAGATGAGAACTCCAAAGGGCTTGGGCAGCACTGCCCCTTCAGCATTACCTGTGGCTGTAGCACTCACAGGTTCTTTCTTGGGCTGGCTTTTATTCATACGCTCCATGTTCCTGGCTTTTCCAACCTTCTAGTGTCTCTGCTGCACTTTTGGCTTCACTCTTGTAGCTTTATGCCTGCCCAGTCAGGGGCACACTGCCATCTCAGGGGATGTGGCCTGGAAGAGTCTATCTTGCTCCCCCTGCTCCTCCCTTCTGATTCTCTTCCTGTCTGCCACGCTCCTCTGCCATGCTCTCCTGCCTCAGAGCTAGCCAACTATGGTCTGCTCCCCCCATCCCCAAGGCCTTCTGAAATCTGGATGGAAGCCTTCCTGACCCCACAATCCTTACATTGTGCATGCCAGTAAAACCAGTACTACATGGATAGTGCCAAGATCTGCCACCAGCTCAGCAGTAGCCAGGCCCTTTTGCATCATGGCTACAGGGCTTTTGAGTGCCTAGATGGCTGAAGACTATGGACAAAATCCCAGGAAGCCAAATTTCTGGCTTTTCTCAAGCAGGGTGCCTTGGGGTTCTTTTCTCAAAGCAAAGTCTCTCGTTTTCTACCCTTGTGTCTGTGAAGTGTGGAGTCTTTTGATTTTGCCCATTCCCCCAAGGTATCCTTTGTATTTTCCCAGTGTGAAGTATTTAGCCACTTTGTAATCCTAATCATTTCAGCAAACAAGCTTTCCTCTATTCCAACTTTGCAAACTCCAACTTTACCCAAACTTCCCTTCTGTCCAAACTCAAAACTTCTAAAATAATTCACCTGTGGCATTTGCTCTTGATTCTTAATATAGACCTAGCTAAAATCCTCCCAACATTAGGCTGCCTTGAAATTTCCTTCACCAGATTATTTGGTCTGCTACCTTTAATCTTAGTGTCTGGCAAAGTGTCAAGATATAAACACCAGGAGTGGTGGTGCACTCCTCTAATCCTAGCACTCAAGAGGTTGAGGCAGGAGAATTGTTGTGAGTTGAGGCCAACCTAGGCTACAAAGTGAGTTCAAGGCCAGCCTGAACTACATGAGACACTGTCTCAAAAAAAAAAAAGAAAGAAGCAAAGTGTAGACAAATTTTCTACCAGACCATAACACAGATGGCCTGGAGTCCAACTACTAGGGGAATCTTTATTCCCAACAGAAACTCCTTGAGCTTGTCCTTTACAATCCATATTTTATCTGCATTCTTGTCTTCTGAGTTCAGACAAATTCTCCCCATCAAGCTTGGCTTATAACATTTTGGGATTTCTGTAACCACCATCTCTAAATCTTGCCAAACTCCTCCCATGAACCATTTCCAAAGACTTTTAAACAACATGGCCAGGTATAGTCACAGCAATGGCCCACTCCTGGTACCAAAATCTATCTTAGACATCTACTTGTTGCTGAGATGCAATACCTAACATCTGCAAGTTAAAGGAAGAGAGGTTTACTTTGGTTCACATTTCAGTCCCTAGTTGGCTGCTCCAAGGCAGAATAACATCACAGGAAAGCATGGCAGACAGGAAGCAGAAAGAGTGAAGGGAGGAATAAGGGGAGGCAGGCCATTGCTGTGATCACATCTCCTGTGATCCATCTTCTCTGCCCAGCTTTACCTCCCAACATTACATTTAGCTATAAAATCAGCAGTAAATGGGTATAGTGTCCCCATGATCCAATAATCTCCCCAAGTCCCCACCACTAAGCATAGACTTTAGCAGGACTCTAGATATAAACCATATTGGAAAGCCATTATGTTGCCTTCCTGACTCCATAGAGAAATATTTTGGAATAGCACTCTACTATCTCACAAAATCCAAGAATTTGCACTACCACTATCCAGGGAAGGCAGGAATCCAGTCATCTCAAGGGGCTTGAGCACCAAGAGTTAGTAATATTATTAAACAGTCACACTTATGAAGATCTTACTGTGAATCAGGCATTGCCTTAAGAACTCTCTATGTTAACTCATTCAGTCTTCACATCAGTTGCATGAGGTAGGTACTATGCCCCATTTTTCACATGGGGAAACTGGGGCATAAATATATACTCACCAGAACTTTTTTTTGAGACAGGGTCTCACTATGTAGTTCAGGTTAACCTTGACCTCATGGTGAACCTCCTGCCTCAGCCTCCTGAGTGCTAGGATTATAGCTATGTACCACCACAACCGGCTGTACTCTTGAGAACTTTTAAATTGATATGAAGAAGATCCACAGACTTTCCACCCTTTGTCTTTTAGCTCATAGTATCAAATAGCTGAGATGGATAAGCCTTGTTTGGATCAGGAGACCACCCTGAGCAGCCAAGAGAGTCTTCTGGCACTGACATGACTATTGGCGCCATCCTCAGAGAAGGATGAGCAAATGTGACTGTACCGCCATCCCAGGAAGTGTCTGCTGCAACTGTAAAGATTGCTTTAGAGGTCTTTTTGATTAAAAGACAAAAGTAGGAATAACCCAAGTTAAAACTGCTATGTAGTGATCTGTAGTTATCTATGGGAAATGAGTATTTTACTGCCTTCAAATACTAAATAATTTGATTTTTCAAATGTTTAGCCAATTAGGAAGTAATAAATTAGAGCTTAAAAATTGCCTTAAAACTGACAGAATGATTTATTACCCTATCATAAATTGAAAAATGTTTTCCAGATACTAGACAAAAATTTCTCTTGTCAAAAGTTTAGGTAATATGTCTCTCTCAGAAATTAAGGTTAACTCAAAGAAACCTGTTTTGTCATACTGTTTATTGGTTAAATCAATAAACTTATTTTTAGTAAAGCTATTAATATATCTTCCTCTGCGATAGAATTTAATTTTTATTTTAACACCAATTTGGGTGGCTCAAAGGTGATTTGCATGCAGAAATTTAGTTTAGAGGCTTTAACCCTGATGCTAAACTGCCCACTAAACTGCCAAGAATCTCATGCAGCTACTGGCTGCTACACAGCAGAGTGGTAGCCAGCTGACTTCTGAGAGCCCGGGCGCCACATCTGTATCCGTCTGAAGGACAGCTCTCTGGGTTGAAAAGAAGTATCACTCATGGAAATTAGAAAGAGACAACCTCATCACTACCCTCCACCAAATAGGGTGATATGGTGACCTGGCTCTGAACCCTAGCTGCACGGATCAATGCGCTGACTTTGAGCAAGTAGTACCCTGCACCCATCAGCTCTTACTTACAAACTTAAGATAAAGATGGTACCAGGGCTAAATAATTAAATGTATCTTAAAAAAAAGATGAGCCCAACAGCCGTCATACCACAAGCACGCAAACCAAAATAGTACTAGAAGAGCTGCGCTGAGGGAGGCGGCCAACCAAGGCCGCAGTGAGGGGGGTAGGAAAGGTGACCGGGCAGGACAGCAGATCGGTCTAGGAAAACAAGGAGGGCTCAGCCTTACACAACAGGGAGGCGTGAATGTTCCCGTAGACCAGTTCCACGGACCAATGGCAGAGGCCTGAAGATGACCATGGTTTTATGAAATAAGCAGATGAACATACTTTAATTTTGATCATTAGGCCATTCGAATAGCGTGTCCAGGCTGAGGTGGGAGGTGTCAGTTTTGACCCCTCCTCCCACTGCGTATGTGCTCTGAGTGCCACAGGGTGAGGGTCTTTCTGGCACGTGTGTGGCCGAGTGTCACGAGCATTAGATAAGAAAGTGAAGGCATGTTCTCAGCTTTAGGGAAGTTTTGTTTTTCGTTTTTGTTCTCTAGAGTCAAATTCAAGCTTTGGCAAAGACCACTGCTTCAGATAGACTGGCAGGGCAAAGATACAGCCAAAATTGTGAACAAGCTCCCCAATTGTTCTGAGGATGTACTGTGCTCCAGCCTTTTACCCTGAAGGGCTCTGGTGCCTGGGGTGTGCAAGCCTGGTATTATCTGTGTGGACAGAAAATAGACTTCCTGGTGTAAGAAGAGAGGCCACACTGGGGACATCAGTCCAGTTACATGGGTGTGTACCCTTTGATGCATTTTTACTACTACAATAGAGATTTGACATTTCTATTTCCCACACATCTAAACTCGGACAAAAGTGCATCCAAACAAATTAGTTTCCCCAAACCACTCTTTCATCATTTAAAAATTAAATTAAAATTTATTCCTTTCCATAATTACATTAAAGCAGTTGGTAGGCAATTACTCTTATTAAAATAATATCTGCTAAAATGAAAGCCTCTAAATTAGTTTGATCCAGATCACTCAAAATATAACACCCAAATCTTTCTGACTTCTCTTTTCTAATCCTATTGAACTCTATCTTAATTTTGTAGGAGGCCTATCTGTCTTGATTGGATTAATAGGCTAAACCAGAATTATTGTAGTGAAATATATATCTTGAATTGGACTGAAGCTTGTTTTCTTTCTTAAATTTATTTTATTTTATTTTTTTTGTGGTACTGGGGATCGAACTCAGGACCCTGCGCTTGCTAGGCAAGTGCTTATTCCACTGAGCTATATCCCCAGCCCCTCTTTCTTAAATTTATAAGAACAATTTCTGTTGACTTGGTTGTACTTCAGTAGCCATTTCATTTCTTTCCTGAGGAGGTCAAGTGGTATTTAAGTAAGATAAGTAAGTAAAAGTGACCTCTTTCATTATGAAAGCATAAGGTTGTCAAAACTAAAGCAGTACACATCTGGGTAAATTGATCTCTCAGAACTTACACTATTTCTAAATGATTATAGTAATTTGCAAGTGGTCATTTTGATCTTCTTACCCATTTACAGTAGCAAACAAATATAATATTTTGAGGAAATAAACTGGACATAAATATGTCTAGAAAACAGAGGCAGTTTGACTTACAAGAGTCTAATTTCAGTTCTAGCCTTGTAAGAAAACCTTATGAAAGCTACTATATTTTTCATAACTCCATTTCCTCACAGGTAAGTGGAGAATGAAAGTACTTATGCTGAAATTGATTAATGGCTGCTAAAGGCTGCAGAGAGGAGGGAATGAGGTAGTGCCTAGCAGTGGTTTGGGATTTCTCTTTGGGGAAATTTTCTGGGATTTAATGATGATGGACACTTTGTGTATATATTAACAAGCACTGAATTGCACACCTTAAAATGGCTAATCTTATGTTAGCTTCATCTCAATTGCTACTTCACATGGCTATGATTACAGAGAGAAAACACAAAAGCCTTCATAAAATCATAGTGTCATGTTTAATGAGGATAAGTTGTATCAGTTGGGAGGTTTATTTGTTTGGTTGTTCAGTTGGTTGAGTGGAAGTAATAGAAACCTGAGAATTTACTGATTTCTATAAGCAAACCACAGGAAGTCATATGCCCTTGGAACAAGAGACTGCACGTGGACCAAAATGCTCTCCTTCCTTCATCTTGGCTTTCTGAGTATCACTGTCACTCCCTCAGTTGTGGCAGGGAAATTGGGCATCTGTGGTCAGACTCCCAACAGATGATTTCTGCTTTATCATCAGCAATGTGCTGGTTGACCTAGGGGTGTGATTTTGCTCATTTCTATGGTGTAAATATGCCCAATATGGCTAGTTTTAAGGATCAAAAGTTTCGCTGGGTGTGGTGCCACACACCTGTAATCCCAGCACTTGGGAGGCTGAAGCAGGAGGATCACTGCGAATTCTAGGCCAACCTGGGCTACAAAGTGAGTTCAAGACCCGCCTGAACTGCATAGTAAGACCCTGTATCAGAAAGACCAAGAAAAAGAAAAGAAAATGATTAAAAGTTTAACAATTTGCTCACAAAAATCGTGCATGAGTGTCAGGCATTCCAGTGAGCAGCTATGGAATCTATATGACACTTTTATCTTGATACAACACTATGGGAAGCTGATTTCAAATATGTAGTCACTGCATCTAAAAACAGTATAAATGGAACAAATAACTCAAAGCCAAAAGTTGAGAGGGAGAATGTGAATTAGAACACCCTTTTCATATTTCTTGATGAACTTGGAATTTCTAGGATATAACCTCCAAGATTAATAAGCTTCTTCTGTAGATATGTAGATATCACTATCATTATGTTAATGTTTTTCTTCAAGCAGATAAAAATAAAGTAGCCCACAAGTTTGGATTTTATGTTATGTTAACATCCATTAGGCATTCTTTAAATTTTCCCTCTTACAGCTGTTAAATTGCTTATGAATTCAATGTCTTTACCTGCATAATGATTTTTGTGGAAGTTAAGATAGTAAGCAATTTAAAGTCTTACCAGTTGTAACAGTAAGACAATGTAACTTTAGAAATGCAATAATGTATCTGGAAAGATAGAAAACTGTATACTCATTTATTAGGAAACCACTGCTCCAAATATTTAGGAAATCTTCCTTTTGAATTGTTTTTAGTGCAAGGTTATCTAGTATGAATGAAAATTAGTTATTTTGTTCTTGTCAAAGAACACAACTATAATAACTTAAATAACTTAATTAGTATTATTTTTGATTCTAGAATCAGGGACACCTCCATTTCATAAAATAGAATGAATGTCCTAATGGCCTGAGCAGAGAGCATTGGTTTCATAGACAGGAAAGGACTGGAAAAAAATAGAAAGAAAAACAAAAAGCAGATTGGTCTTTTCAAAGTTACTTTCTTTGCAAAACAGTAATAGGAAGACCAAATAACAGAAAAATAACTGATTGGTTGACATCAGCTTACTTCAGGCTACTGCTTTTGTTGCAGAAGAATTATAACAGAAGAAATTCCATTTTCATGCCGGTAAAAACTGGCATGTTTAGAAAATTAGGCTTTGTACTGCTTAAATTCTGATGTCTTTCAGGGCCAGATAAACGGCCTACTTCTTGGTGACATAGAAGTTTAGCATGAATGAACTCATTTTGATTGTTAGCCTGGTCTTCTGAGACTTAATCCACAAATTTAGTCCTCCTCCTGTAATTTTTATTTAACATACCAGAGTACTGTTTCGTTTTATTTATTTATTTATTTATTTATTTATTTATTTATTTAATTTTTTGAGACAAGGTCTCTGTAAGTAGTTCATGCTAGATTTCAACTCACTGTGTTGGCCAGGTTGGCCTCAAACTCATGGCAATCCTCCTGCCTGAGACTCCTGAATGCTGGGATTACAGGTATGTGCCACCATGCCTGACTCATATTTTTTAAATTACAAAATACAACCTCTGATATAAGGTAAAGAGTACTATGCTGGGAATCAGAACATCTGGATTCAAGTCTAAGTTCTGTCACCCACAGATTCATAACTTTTCATGTTTCTTTACTTCCTAGTCTTATATTCTTTCCAAACTGGGAATGAGTGTACTTACTCCAAGGATTGTCCTGATGGTTATGAGGTACAAGGTGTTGTTTTAAAATCTTGTGAAATGAAACACATGATTCAATCATGAGTCATTATTGCTCCTGCTTCATTAGAATTTAATGAGCTTGGCAAGTGTATTTCCAAAAATTAGACATGCTTTCTGAAATGGTAAATAGTCCTTCATTGAAAAAATATTTGTAGAATGGTAAGAAATATGTTTAATTTATCTCCCTGGTTCCTGGTCAGGTCCTAAAATTCTTAGAATTTCTTGAATGGTAGCAGTGTCTTTTGTTATTTAGAAGGAGCCCCTTTTGATCATACCCGGGTTTGTGAGAATAGGTGACACAGGGTGGCACCTCTAGGTGACCTCTGGATGGGGTCAACTGCCAGAAAGAGGAAGTGCATAGAAGTCTGGACTTTTCTGCCCATTTCATTGACAACTGGGGAGACAGTGAGCACTGGAGACTAAGCTGCGCAAATTTTTTAAAATTAAACTGTAGGTAAATTAAATTGTAGGATGTCCAGGTGTTGTCTGGATAATTGTCAATGTAGAAAACATCCTCTGCCTGCACACTTAGTATCAGGAGTTTTGTGAGTGCTGAGAAGGCATTTCTTCAGCACGTTCAGGACAATATAGAAGAGGTGCTGATAGCTCAGACCAGTCGTTGGAACCCAGTTAGGACTCAAGACTCACCGCCCCGTATCCTCAAGAAGCTTGATGTAGAGTCATGTTCTGAACTAACGACCCCCCCCCCCCGCAAGCTTTTGTCATCAGCTTTTTAATTTCTTCTTGAATCTCTGTTCTCTCACCCCCGGCACTGGGTCAAAGTAGGATGGCTACATGGAGGACACTTACGAAATGAAATTTGAAAATATGTTGCCTGGGATTTTGACAAAAACATTATTATATCTCTTCTCACTCCAGCAGCCTGGGCCAGCCCGCCATCCTCCTTTTAAACAGTCATCTTAAACTTCTGCTGTTCTTGCCATTTTAGATAGTCTTGATTTTAGTGATGGGCAGGACCACAAACGCCACAGTAGCACCCAGGCCTCACAGGTGTTGGTCAGCGATTATAAGCGAGAAATGAATCCCGACTCCAGGCACCTGCCCTGCCAAGCTGATCCTGACCACACCACCCACCCGCTCTCCACTGGGTCACATGAATGAACACTGAGCCAGGTTAGCCCACGGTTCTGGCTGTAAAACCAGTTTTTTGTGGTCTGCTGGAGCAATTACTGAAATCCGTCATCTGCAATACTCCTTTCAAACCTAAAATATTCTCTTTTGCATTATTCATGTTAATGAAAACAATGAATACCAATCACGTGGGTATTCCAACAAGGACTACACCACAGATAGTCTACTAAATAGACCAACAGGTAAATATGTATCATTTTACTGCGTTCTGTATCATAGTTTTGTTTCTTTTTTAGACCTAAAAGTGTTCTTATTTATAAGAAATAAGAAAAGAGAGCTGCTTCACATTCTGAGGGCAAAAGAAACTTTTCAGATGTGGTTGTAAAATTTTTTATATAGCGACTATTATCGTTTGGATATGGTTTGAGTGTCCCCTGAGGTTTCATGTATTGAATGAAATTTAATCATCACTGTAGGTATTAAGAGAGTAAAACCCTCATCTGACTATGACATTCAGAGGTGGAGTTTTGAGTTAGGAGAGGTGCTTAGGCCATCAGAGTGCAGCACCCATGATTGATCCTAGCGGCTTTACAAGAGGAGGAACAGAGGGCTGGGTGTGGTGGCACAAACCTGAAATCCTAGCACTTTGGAAGATTGCCATAAGTTTGAGGCCAGCCAGACTACATAGCGAGACCCTTCTCATAAAAAAGAAGAGAAACAAAGACCAGAAGAGACACATGCACTGTCTGCCCTTTAACACGTGCCCTACGCTGTCTCCATACTCTGCCAGCAAGATGGCCATCACCCGTCTGTAGCTGTTTGACTTGCCACCCCCAAAATCATGAACCAGAATAAACCTCTGTTCTTATTAACTCTGCCAAGCTGTGGCATTGTTTACTGTCAACAGAATGATACAGTGAAGAGTCGTCCTTTATCATAACATCCTTATTTACCAAGGCTTACTGTGAGCATCCTCCCTATTGTGTACTGATGGGGCAGAGCTGTATAGTCAGTACAAGTAAAATGAAGCGCCTTGAAAAAGTGAAACACAAATAATGATGATATTTGAAAACACAGATATGATGATACAATGCACAACTGTCCCAGTGACAGACTAAATGCAGTAATACTCTAATTCATGAGTAACTGTCCTTGGATAGTGCTGCTAGAGATTATAATTTTTTCTAATTTGCTTTTTAATTTTTCCTTATTTTTTATTTTAAAGAAAAGACAACAAGGTGTGGTGGTGCACACCCATAATCCCAGCACTCAGGAGACTGAGGCAGGAGGATCCTTGCGAATTAAAGGTGAGCTTGGGCTGTAAATGAGCTCAAGGCCAGCCTGAACTGCACGGTGAGACCCTATCGAAAAAAAAAAAGATGAAAAGAAAAGAAAACTAGACAATAAAAACAATGGTATAAAATTTCAAAACAAGATTGTAGGAGAGTAACCATGATTAGTACATTGCTTATTTTATCTTCAAAGTAGCTGCTCATCCTATAAGATTATAGACGTGGAAGATTGATCAAACAACGTAGTCATAGACCTTTTAAGTGAACTAACAGCAATTAGTAGTGTAACTATTTTAACTATCTGATATATGTGTATATTTTTCCCTTTCCTTCTTTTCTCCCTTCCCCTATTTCTGTTTCTCTTTCCTTTTGAGAAGTTTTTTCCCATTTCACAATATCTGTTGTACATTTTGGGCCTTATATACTCTTTCAGCTTCTTACACTAGAGAAACAATATGATGTTTACATATGTGAGATGGATTTATTTCACTTATGAGTGTGGACTCAAGTTGCACTCACTTCCCTATAAATGTCTCCAGTTTATCCTTCTTTATAGCTGAATAATACTCCATTGTATAAAAATACTATACTTTTTAATCAATTCCGCAGTTGATGGGCATTTGGGTTCTTTCCAAGATTTAGCTATTACAAACTGTGCTGCAATAAACATGGGTACACATATATCACTATGGTATGTTTTTAATTTTTCTGGAAAAATACCCAGAAGGGGAATGGCTGGATTGAATGGAACCTCTAATCTTAGTTTTTAAAGGAATCTTCACACTGACTTCCACAGTGGTTGCACCAGTCTATACTCCCACCAACAGTGGAGAAGGGTTCATTTTTCCTTATATCCCCACCAGCATTTGCTGTTGGTTGATTTCTTGATGGTAGTCATTCTTACTGGGGTGAGATGGAATCTCAGTGTTGTTTTGATCTGCCTCTCTTAAAAGACCAATGATGTTGAACTTTTTTTCATATATTTATTTGCTATTTATATTTCTTCATCTAAGAAGTGTGTATTCATCTCAGGCGCCATTTTTGGATTGGGTCTTTGCATCTGGGGGCTCCAATTGTTTTCAATTTTTTTATATGTTCTAGATGTAAGTTTTTTGTCTGAGGCACAGTTGTATAAAATTTTTCCCCACTCTGTGGGTTGTCTTTTTACTCTGTTGGTGATTTCTTTTGATGTGCAAAATCTTTTTAATAAGATGAGTTCCCAGTTGTTGGTTCTGGTGCAATTTGGGTTTTGTTCATTCAGTCTCTGCCTATCCCTAAGTCTTCAAGATTTCTATCTACTTTCTCTCCTAGTAGATTTAGTGTATCTGTTTTAATATTTATATATTTGATCCATTTTGACTTTAGTTTAGTGTATGGTGATATATACAGGTCTAGTTTTAGTCTTCAGCATGTAGAGAGCCAGTTTTTCCAGCAGCATTTATTAAAGAGTCTATCATTCTTCCAGTGAACATGTTTGGCCCCTTTGTCAAAAATAAGGTGGCTGAGTGCATTTGTGGTTGTGTCTGCAACTTCTTATCTGTTCTACTGGTCCTCAGGTCTTTTTTTTTTGTAACCAGTATCATGCTGATTTTATCATAGTAGCTTTGTAGTATAATTTCAAGAACGGGATTGTTCTGCCTCCTGCATTGCCTTTGTTGCCTTTGTAATTCTAGGTGTCTTCTGCTTCCACATGAATTTAGGAATGTTTTCTGTAGTTCTGTGAGGTATGTTAATATATTTTAGTCACGATTGCATTAAATCTGTATAACATTTTGGGGAGTATGGCCATTTCCACTATGTTGTAGAAATCGCTCCATTTTCTGACATCTTCTTTGATCTCCTTTTACAGAGTACTGTAGTTTTCAAAATATAGATTATTTACTTCCTGTGTTCGAGTGATTCATAAGTATTTCACTTATTTTGGATGCTATTGTGAAGGGTGTGGTTTCTCTAATTTCTCTCTCTATGGGTTTGTTATTTGTGCACAGGAACGCTATTGATTTTTGAGAGCTGACTTTGCCTCCAGCCATGCAACTGAATTTGGTTATTAAATCTAGGAGTCTTTTGGTGGAGTTTTTTATATCTTCCATGTAGAGTATCATGTCATCTGTGAATAATGACAGTTTAACTTCTTCCTTTCCTATTCTTATTCCTTTTATTTCTCTCTCATGTCTAATTGCTCTGGCTAATGTTCCCAGAACTATGTTGAATATGAGTGGTGATAGTGAACATCTTTGTCTTGTTCCTGATTTTAGAATGAAAGCTTTCAGTTTTTGTCCATTTAGTATGATGTTGGCCGTTGGTTTGTCATATATGGCTTTTATCAGATTGAGATAAAGACATTCTATTCTAATTTTTTCTAAGGCTTTTATCATGAATGAGTGCTGGGCATTATCAAAAGCTTCTTCTGCATCTATTGAGATTATCATGTGATTTTGTCTTTGGCTCTGTTGCTATGGTTTATTACATTTATTGATTTGCATATGTTGAACCATCCTTACATTCCTGGGATATATACTACTTGGTCATGGTGTATAATCTTCTTGATTATACAAACAATATACGAATAATACAAATAATCAATTGGTTGAATTCCGTCTACTAGTATCTTACTAAGGATTTTTGCATCTATTTTCTTTAGGGAGATTGGCCTGTAGTTTTCTTTTTCGGTTGGGTCTTTCTCTGGTTTTGGTAACAAAGTAATACTTGCTTCCAGAAGTGAGTTAGACAGTATTGCTTCCCTTTCAATTTCCTTAATAAGTTTGAGTAGCATTAGCATTAAATCTCTAAATTTCTTATAAAATTAGCAATGAATCCACCAGGACTTATGCTTTTCTTTGTTGGTAAGTTTTAAATATATTTTCAGTCTCATTAACTGAAATTGGGTTATTGAGAATTTTTATATCTTCTTATTCAGCTTTGGTAATTCACACATATGTAGGAATCTGTCCATTTTTTTCTGTGTTTTCCATCTTATGAGAGTAAATATTTTCAAAGTAGGTATTGATGATCTTCTAAATTCCACAGGATTTGTAGTGATTTCACACTTAGCATTCCTTAATGCATGAATTTGAATCTTTCTTTTCCTTTCTTTGATAAGGTTGGCTAATGGTTTACCAGTTTTATTTATTCTTTGAAAGAATCAACTCTTCAATTCATTAATTTTTGTGTTGTTTTCTTGGTCTCCACCTTGTTAATTTCTCTTCTGATCTTTATAATTTCTTCCTTTCTATGTGCTTGGGTTTGCCTTGGTTTTCTTTTTCTAGAAGCTTGAGGTATAGCATTGGGTTGTTTATTTGTGCTTGTTCTGTTTTCCTGACTTGAGAATTCACCTCTACAGATTTCTCTCCTTAGGCCCACTTTTATTGCATCCCATAAGTTCTGGTATGTTGAATCTGCATTCTCATGTAGTTGCAGATATTGTTTGATTTCTTCTTTTACTTGCTCTGTGACACATTGGTTGTTTAGGAGGGTATTACTTTATTTCCATGTGTTTATGGAGTTTTTGTGGTTTCTTCTTTCATTAATTTCTATTTTCGTTGCACTATGGTCAGATAATATGCATGGGACAATTTCAATTCCTTTGCATTTACTTGAGCGTGTTCTGTGCACTAGTATATGGTCTATTTTAGAGAATATTCCATGTGCAGCTGAGAAAAATGTGTATTCTGATGATGTTAGGTGGAACAGTATGAAAACATCTACTAAGTCCATTTGTTTATAGGTTTGGTTCAGTTCTAATATTTCTTTAATGATTTTTTGTCTAGTTGATCTATCTCTTTGTGATAATGGGATATTGAGGTCTCCTGTTATAATTGTGTTATTGCTTATTGATTTTTCATGTTTATTAATAATTGTTTTATATAGTTGAGTGCTCCCATATTTGATGCATATATATTTATGATTGTTGTCTCTTCCTCTTGAAATTTTCCCCTGACAAGTATGTAGTGACCTTCTTTATCTCTTTTGATCATTCTTGGTTTCTCGTTTACATTGTCTGCAAACAGAATAGCTTCCCCTGCTTTTTTCTGGGTTCCTGTTGCATGGAAGTTTGTTTTCCAATCTTTGATTTTTCGGTCTATGAATTTCTTTTTGCATTAAATGTGTTTCTTGTATATAGCATATTGTTGGATCTTATTTCTTGATCAACTCTGCCAGTCTGTTTCTTTTTATTGAATTGAGGCAATTTATATTGATGGTTATAACTGATACGTATTGGCTTATCTTGGGCATGGTATTTTTCTGCTGTTGGTTCCCCACTTTTTCCCTGTTTAATTGCTTGCCTTGCCCAGTACTTTGTTTCTGTTGTTGTTCTTGGAATTGTGGTCATTTTTAATCTCTGTCTAGAGTATCTTTCAATACTTTTTATAGGGTTGGTTTTGTGGTCATAAATCTCTTCAGTTGTTCTTTGTCATGGAAGTACCTTATTTCTCCATTAATTTTGAAAGATAGTATTTCAGGGTACAACAACCTAGGTTGGAAGTTAGTTCTTTCAGGACTTGAAATACTTCACTCTAAGCTCTTCTTGACTTGAGGGTTTGTGTTGAGGAGTTTGCCAGGATTCTGATGGGCTTTCCTTTATAGATGATCTGTTTCTTTTTTCTAATAGCTTTTAATATTCTGTTCTTACACTGAATTTCTGGAATCTTGATTATTATATGTCTTTGTGTACTTTTATTTTGGTCCTGACTGTTTGAAGTTTTATATGTTCCATTTATTTGTATGTCAAATTCTTTATCCACACTTGGGAAGTTTACTGCCATTATTTTTGTGAAGAGTTTTTTATGGCATTTGTGCTGTCTCCAGCTATCTCTTGACCCTAATCAATCTTATGTAATTCTTTTTTGCTTCATTATATAGCTGTTGGATTGATTTTTTTCCTGTTCTCTTGCTATTTTTAAGATATCTTTCTTTTCATGATCACTAGCTTCAATTTAGTCTTCAAGGTTTGAAAGTCTATCCTCTCCTTCATTCAATCTGTTGCATATACTTTCAGTGGAAGTTTTAATCTCTTGGATTTCTGTTTGCATCTGTTTCATGGTTTCCATTTCTTTCTTATGTTGGGCATTTCTTGTTTCCATAATTTTCCTAAACTCATCTATTCTTTTATCTGTGTTTTACCTAATATCTTTGATTCTAAGCATCATTTATTTTTGTATCTGAGAGATTTTTTTGTACCAGGAATTGAACCCTCAGAAGCCATGAACCAAAACAACTCTTTCCTCCTTTTATTTATCTCAAATATTTTTGTCCCAATGACAGAAAACTGTCTAAAGCAGTGGCAAAAGTGTTAGTTGACCTTTGATAGTGTCTCATGTTTTAAATATTTATTATTTTAAGCCTAATTGAACAGTTCTATCCCAGCTGTGTGAAATTTTACTACAACATCTTTTATCTATATCAACCTCTTAAACTTACTGCCTTCTGTTTCTTGTCCTTTTCCAAGACTGTAGCAAAGAGATTTGATGATATCCAAACATGTTTATCAGTTTGGGTAGTTATATTAATTCCTTTAGGGAAATACACATTTTTTGGTTTATATATTAATTTCTTGGGTTAAAGATAGATATTATGTAGGAAATAAATTTCATGGCCAAATATATTTGTGAAATTCTAACTTAACCATGAAATTCCATTGATGAATGATTCACCTAAAACATGAAACTCAAATGGTCAAGAAAAATATTTTCATGTCCTTGAGGTAGGCAGAGATCACTTAGCAAGATATATAAAAAATGGCATATTTGACTTCAGTGAAATAAAAAACTTGAAGTAATCAAAAACTTGAGTAATCAAAAGCATATCTAATAATAAATAGAGCTGGATATGGTAGCATACACCTATAATCCCAGCCCTTGGGAGGCTGAGGCAGGAGAATCAGTGTGAGTTCAAGACCAGCCTGGGCTACAAAGTGAGTTCAAGGCCAGTCTGAATTGCATAGTGAAACCCTATCACTAAAAGACCAAAAAAAAAAAAAGTTAAGAAAGTGAAAGCAAACATTCAGGGACTTGGAGGATATTTTCACAATACATATATCTGACAAAAGACTCATTTAGAATATATAAAAGACTCCTATAGGTTGATAATAAAAGACAAAACTAAAAAATAGTAGGCAAAAAGACTTGCATCACTTCTTATTAAAAGATCTACAAATAGTCAATAAGCACGTGAAAACGTGCTTAATATCATTAGCAATTGTTATGGTTCTGTCTCGACGTCCACCAAAAGCCTCATGCAGTTATAGGTGGGGCTTTTTATGAGGTGGATGGTGTGATTACTAAATCAGTCCACTGATAGTTTTGGCACTTCCCTAATTCCAGTAGCCTAGGTAGGGTGTAAGAGGAGCAGAAAAATGCTGTTAAAACCCCTTATTGCTTTGCTAGTCTGCCTACCATGAACTGTGCTCTTCTGCCAAGCCACACTGCCTTGGAGCCAGGTAATTATGGACTGAAACATCTACAACTGTGAGCTAAGTAAATGTTTTCACCCTTAATTTTGGGTATTTTGTCTCAGCAATAAAAAAAGTAACTAAGACAGTAATCAAGGAAATACAAGTTAAAGCCATAATAATATTCTATTTCACATCAAATAAAATGACTGAAAAGTAAAAGATTTTAAATACCACGCACTGGCAAAGGTATGCACTAACTGTGATACACTCTGGTAGAAATAAAAACGGGTACAAATACCCTGGAAAAGAGTTTGCTGCTAAAAAGATGGCTACAGGCAGCAATACTTTCACTCTCTTGATGGAGTTCTGTGTATTTATGTATGTATTGCTTGCTGTGCACACACTCACACACGCACTCATACACACACACACCCAGGTGAAACGGAAGGCACAGTGATGACTGCACTGTACCCAAGTGAAATGAAAGAGTGCACAAAAATACTAATATAAGGAATGGCCATAGCGGCTCCCTTTACAATGGCGGTGAACTACTGAGTCATATTCCACGCATGCACCTCACAAACATTAAATACAGATTCACAGAACAGAAACGTTGTGTCAAGAGAAGGAAGCAGATACAAACTAGCACTTCCTATGTGATAAGGTTTCTGTAAACTATAAGAACAGGTGAGTATACTGTGAGCACTGACTTTGTCACTCTGCTTGAGACATAAATTATAAGTTTTTATTTGGAAAAAAGAACAGGTGACACTGAGCTATGATGGCGGAAACTATCTAGGTAATTCATGTCTGTGGAAGGTTTAGGGATGAGTGTAAAGGATCACAAGCGAACTTTATGGCATGATGGGAATATTCTCTCTCTTCATTTAGGTAATGATAACACAAGTGTATGCTTTTTGATAACTTTAATTTTTATGCAATTTTCAGTGTACAGTTAAGCTCAGAGCTATAACTAAGGGACTTCCATATTTCCTTTACCCAGATTCACCAATTGTTGGGTATATACATTTGCTGAAACTGTATGCTTACTGTCTGGGTATTGTAGTAGATGTAAATGTTACCTTATTAAAGGGGAGAGAGGTAGGCTATTTTACTGAAGAACTTCTCAGAATTTATTACATTTCCAAAAATGTTGTATATACTTTATGCATTACTTCCCATTATTTTTGAATGTGAAAGCTAATTTTTAATGAAAGCTTGTTGCACCAATAATCTCTGAGATGCTCACTGGGACTCAGTGCTCCAGAAGAGCAATTCTTTGCCCTGAATATACATTGGAATCACCTGGGAAGCTTACCATCACCACACACACACACACACACACACACACACACACACACACAGAGTTTAGGTTCAAACTAAATAAATAGATTCTCTTGATATGACTAGGGCATCAACCTGTTCAAATCCCACGTGATTCCAGTGTCAGATGCAAATATCTGTTCCAGCCTTAGCTGAGAACCACTGTGTTATGGGAAAAAAAGCACTTCTCTTTCAGATAATTACTCACGTTTAATAAACATTACCACCAAGTCTATAGCCCTGGTGTCCTTACTCAGAGCATACTTGTACTGGAAGCAGAGATCTACCTCACTGGCTAGCGCCGAGCTGGCTGGTTGCCTGACTTAGGAAGTTTGGATTTTCGCCTTTAGGGCTCCAATTTCTGCCTACAGTTCATACAGGTGGATCAGGGGATCAGGGCCAGCCAGACCCAGATATTTGCTTAATTTCTTCTAGTATAGCACTATACTATTAATGATCTAATACTTTGCCAAGCCCTTGTCGTGTGACCAGCACCAAATAAAATCATGGCTTTGGCCCTAGTCTATGTTCTGAATTTTCTCAGCCCTTTTACTTTTTACTCTGTTTCCAGACCCTTTTCTGATCTGTTTTTTTTTCTCTCTCTCTCATTCTCTCTCTCTCGCATTCTCTCTCTCTCCCAAACTTCCTCTCTCTCTCTCTTAATTTCTCTCTCTCTCTCTCTCTCTCTCTCTCTCTCTCTCTCTCTCTTTCAGTCCTGGAGGTTGAAGGATTGAACTCCAGTGTCTTCAGGCTGAACTACATTGCTAGCCCTTTTTTTATTTTAAGATGGGCTCTTGCTAAGTTGATACATTGCTCAGGCTGAGCTTAAACTTGCCATCCTACTGCCTCAGCCCTCCAGAGTTCTGGAATTATAAGCATGTACCTCCACTTCAGGCTTTTCCCTCATTCTTGACTAGTCTCAAACTACTTCTTGGATATGGCTGCTTTGACCAAGCAACAGCTTAAAAGTAACTGTACCCCATGAATCTGTGGCAGTAGCTTCCTCTTTCTGGTACCAGCACCTCCTAACCCAAACAAGGACTGCTCTCTGGTGCCAGCTGAATGAACCTGAGCTTAAGAAAGAGCAGAGGACAGTTTCTCTCTGCTTTAACTCACCTTCGTGGTATCACCTACATGTGCAGTTTGAGCCTGATCACTCTGGCTTAGCTGCTCTTATCCTGTAAGCTGGCCTGCCCAGCCTTATTCTGTTGGACAGTAGAAAGAATTGTAGTTAATTGAGAGAGAATGCCTGGCTGAAATGCATATTGGGCTGAAGCCTCCATGTTAGGTTTCTGTGTGCCTCTCAGTGGCGGGTGTCTACCCTGAATTCCACTCCACTGACCATGTGATACATTCTCGGTGTAGGCCACTGGATGAAGTGTGTCTCAGAGGATACAGCTGCTCTTGCACAGAACTCCAAGTGCCCTCTCCTATCACCCGCATCCCCTGACCCAGGCCTGCCCCTTCCTGGCCTGCGCCATAGCTTTTATCCTGGGTTTATCCTCATGTCTGTTCATGGTTTGGATCTGTGTCTGGTCTCAAATGATGGCACAGATCCCTCCAAGGGAAGGGAGAGGCCAAATTCCTGGCTTCAGGTTCACAGACGTCTGTTGCTTTTGCCTGCCTAGCCTCTAGTCTCTTCTTCCAGAAAGAGCACTTAACTTTCGCTTGAGGGAACCAATGCTCACCTCCAACCGGAAATCACGTAGCTCTGTCATGATGTAGAGTACCCTCCCTTGACCAGGATGTGAGCAGAAGTGCCAGCCTAAGTCATTCAGATGCTCTCTCACAAACTTGAATGAGCAGAGCACAAAGTTTTTAATGGCTGAAAACAGTCAAATCCAAATCCACTTTTCTCAAAGATCATGTTCATTTGTTTCTACCACCTAGGCCTTCTGAACTCCATTTCTGCCTTTATTCTGCCATTCTATAGTTTTTTCTTCAATTCCCAGAGCTCCCTTATTTAAAAAAATACTACTACAAGCTGGTTCTGGTGTTCATGATCATTAGGTAAAACTAGTTTACAGTAAATTTTTTCTCTTTTTTAGGATTTAAAAATATTTTGTAATAGTGATTTATTGCTGGAGGCTGGAGAAAAGATCCAGACTAAAGATCTTTCTGAACAATCCTTAACTTGTGAAGATGAGGAAACTCAGATGTTGAGAATTTAGGTAATATGCAATGCCCTGTCATCTACTTACTGATTTGATTTGATTTTTTTTTGCAGTTCCAGGGATCAAACACATGACCTTGCACATGCTAGGTAAGTGCTCTACCATATATTAGAACTATCTAATATTCCTTCCTGGATGGACAGGGGGATTTCTTTAATATTTAGAATCATTCTTTGCATGATAAAGTGTGAATAGTTCATGCAATTAAATTTTCTTAAAAAATCACATTTTAGAACTTCAATCTTCACCAGAATTTTTCAAAGAAGTGCTTTATGATTCATATAAATGAATATACTTTCTGGTAATTAAAAAATTACTTGCTGAGATATTTTCTATAAAATTCTTGTTACAGGAGGATAAAGCATCTTTCTTGGTTCTGAAAGCAACTGTTGGGCTGGGGATATAGTTCAGTCACATAAGTGCCTGCCTGGCAAGCACAAGGTCCTGAGTTCGATTTCCAGAACCAAAACAAAAAAAAAATACTGAAAGCAACTATTGTAATTACTAGTATCTATTATTTCCAGTACATACTGTACACTTCACATGCAAAAATAAAATATCTCAATCATGAATATGAAATACACATTTGCAGTGGTTTTCACAGTGTAAAATTGTGTCATTTTTCAGGTCCTGTAGATTTTGTCTATTATGTGTATAATCCTAGACAAGGTAATTGTTCAACATTTCTGTGCCTCGGTGTCCTTGTTTGTAAAGCAGCAAGTCAGTAACACTTATCTCGCTGGCACATGGGGCACATCAGATGAGAGATGTCTGTTGCATCCTTCTGAAGTCTAGCACGTGCAGCCTCCAAACCTGGCTGCGCAAAACGTTTCCATGATTACTTTTGTAATTAGACTCCCAAAATGCTTTCTTAAAACTATTTACTAGGCAGATTATGTAGAACTGTCCCTGGGCCTTAATCATGAATATTTGGTCCAGGAACCTAGCCAGTGATTTTGCAAGCGTATCTCCCAGCAAAAACAGACTTTGTACAAAGACCCCACAATCTTTTGCCATCTTGCTTGCTTTGGATTGCTCTGACTTCTGCTGGTGGTTGAACTCAGCCTGAAAGAGATAAAGGTCTAAACTAAACCTACTGTATTTCTGAGGAGAAAATACAAGGCAAACGAAGTGTGAAGTTTATCCATGAACATACTGTGCCAACAGGAGAAGAAAAAGGGCATTCAGTTCTCCTACTCTCACCATCCCCAACACTTGAGGACTTACATAAAATCAAAAAATAGCTGGACTTGGTGGCACAAGGCTGTAATCCCAGCATTCCAGAGGCTGAGGCAAGAGAATCACTGTGAGTTCCAGGCCAGCCTGGGCTACAAAGTAAGTTCAAAGCCAGCCTAAAGTGCACAACGAAACACTATCTCAATATCTCAAAAAGAAAAATAAAATCAAAGTATAAGCCTCCAGTATGGAAAATGATGGAGAAGCTTGTCTTTTTTTTTTTTTTTTTTTTTTTGGGGTGAAGATTGTCTTATTTCAGGCAAACCTTCGGTCTGTGAACACTGAAAAACACAAGAAGAGGGAACAGCTTCTGAGGGTGAGCGCTCAGAACACAGGCTGCAGTTCCAGCGCAGCCCTTGAGTCTCACCTGTGCTTTATTTTCCCACCCTACTTATCCCTTTTCTATTTCTGCTATGAGTGCATTTTGTATCAGTGTGAAATTGGAAAATATTAAAGCAAGAAATAACAACATGTCAAAATCAGCTTTTTTAGTCTTCTTGTTTATATGTCTTAAAAGTTGGAAATGATTAAGGTATTGGCTGTCATTTTTAAAGTAGAGTCCAGCTATATCAAAATAAAAAAAGAACTTACAGTCACCAATGATATGAGAAACCACTTTGAAGATATCAATAGTAATACAACAACCATTGTCAATTTCCTGCCACTTTGTCTGTAACTCTGTATTGCTTGTATTGTTCTTATGCTATTTTGTAAATGGATGTCTGTTTGTTAATTTGTTTTCTTCCTTTATTAAAATAAAAAAATCTCCAATGGTGTAATTATTGTCCCAACACACTGTAAATGTTGACACAATAAACAAAACTATGGCTGGAGATTGACCTCTGAAGGCAGTTAATGAATATTTGTTGGAGGAATGAAAGATAAATAATTTTGTGAGAAAATCAAGTCACTTATTAATGTTTACACTATAAGCAAGCAGAAGGAAGATTGCAAGATCGAGCTGGAAGGAACCGGGAATACTGACTGGTTCAAATGCCATATTTCCCAAGTGAGAAACAGTGCCACAGGGACATCACTTGATGGACGCACAGCTTTGTGGTCGTTCTGGAAATTTTCTGACTTTCCTGAAAGTTACCGTTTCAGATTTCTTACCTCATTAAAACTGACTTTCAATGTGTATACAACTGACTTACTAAATTAATAGGTTTTCTCCCCTAAGTTTGCTCTAATAATTTGGGCATTCTTTGAATCATTCATACAATGTATCTATTGCACGGCACTGGTTCTAAATGCTGAACAACATGGGCTAAGATCACACATTCAAGGAGTTTACATTCTAATGGGAGAAAGGCAGGCAGTTAAAAGAAAGTATATGTACAAAATATTAGTTCATAGTAAGTGTTCAAATAAGGATAAATATGGTGGGGAACCATCTCTGGGTACATACCTGAGAAATGGTAATATTCATCTACACAAAATGGTACTTTCATCATCACAAGTATTCTTAACAGCATTACTCATAATAACCAAAAAGCAGAAACAACTCAAATGTCCACCTACTGATTAAGGGAAGAATACAAGGTGGTACATCTGTGCAATGGAGTGTGATTGGCGATAAGGAGCTGAGAAGCTCTGCCACATGCCCACACAAGGAAGAACCTTGGGAGCATTACACTATGGGAAAGAAGTCAGTCGAGAAAACTACATACTGTATGATACATCTCTGTATGACAAGTCCAAGAATAGGCAAATATGCAGAGGGTGGAAATAGTTTAGTGGTTGACCAGGGCTGTGGGATGAGGGTGACTGGCAATGTGGGGAGACAATGACTAAAGGGTATGGGGGATGAAAATATTTCAAAGCTGATTGTGGTAGTGGATGCACAACACTGTGGTGATACCAAAAGTCATTGATTTGAAAACTCACTGGGTGAATTTTTTTGGTGTGTGGAATATGTATTTTAATGGGATTACAAGTGGGTTGCTACTGTATTACAAAGTTAAGGAAAAAGTGACATGGAGCGGAGACTATAGGAACTGAAGGAGCGAAGAGGAAAACAGTTCTAAGCAGAGGAGACAGCACATGCAAAGGCCCTGTGGTGAGTAAAAGGTTGAGACAGTAAAGGAACAGCAAGGTCACATGGCTGTGGAGCAAGCAAAGGGGAAGCAGAAAGAATTTAGAGAGGTAGAAACCATGGCTTCTTCTGAGTAAAACAGGCAGGCACTCAGGACTTCTAAATAGGGTCATAGGATGGTTTTCAGCAAGCCATTCTGCTGTCTTTATCACAGATTAAAAAAAAAAAAAAACTGTTTTCACAATAGTATTTATAGGAACTTTTGACTTTACTTCTGGCTTAACATTTAGAATACAAACCGAATCAGGGCAGGCTTCTTCCCTGACCTGGCCTGCCATGAACATTGCCTCTTTCTCATGGTGAGAAGATCGAAAAGGATCCTTAGGACAGTTGTGACACACCTTCACCCGGTCTTCTTGGCAAGTTTTGTTGAAAACAAACAAAAACCTTTCTTTGTGAGAGGAGCAGCAGATGAACCAGGCACTGTATTTTAACAGCAAGAATGCCAGACCATAGAAGAATTATCAGAGATAACAAGGGGATTTTGAGACCAGTAGTAAACAGTTGCTGCAGAAAGTGACATCTAAGTCTTATCTAAACTAACAGCCAGGTCAAACAGTTACTGAGTTCATGAACTTTAAAATCCGTCTTCCTCTCCATAACTGCTCTCATCCTGTTGTGGCTTTGTTCTTAAACATTCCCCAAAGTCTACCCTGAAGGCCTGCTTCCCAGTGCACCAGTGTCCAGGGGTGGTGCCTCTGGGGGGGATTGAACTTCTGCAAGAGTTGGGTTTTGTTTTGTTTTGTTTTGTTTTGTTTTGTTTTTTACCAAGAGTCAAACTCAGGACATTCTGCTTGCCAGGCAGGCGTTTGTGCCACTGAGCGATAGCCCTGGCACTCTATAACAGTTCTAGCTTCATCAGCAGGTTAATTCCCTGAGAGATTTGTAGCCGAATGAGCTATTGGGAGGTGGTGAAAACTCTAGGAGGTGGAGCCTAGTAGGAGAAAGTAAGTTAGAAGGGGGCGAGCCCTTGAAAAGTACGTTCTTCCTTGTCTCCCCCGCCCTAGCCTGGCCTCCTGACCACACAAGGTGAGTAGCTCTCCTCTGCTACACACTTCGTATGACATGATGTCTCCTCACAGGCCTAAAGCAGGCCAAAAAACCGTGGACCAGGCCTCTGAAATCGTGAGCCAAAAGCGTTATTTCCTCCTTCCAAACCGGACTCCAGAGTGCTAGTCTGTTTTCTGTTACTTACCATGACAAAATACCCGAGATAAACAGTTTAATTGACTTGATTTTCTCACCAAATTCTTTAGGAACCGGACCACTCTAAGTGGGGGTGGAAAGATGAGGGGAAGGCAGTGACGAAGTAATTTACTTTAACGAAACGTAATTGCCATATTTTTCAAAACTAATTTTGAAATATTTTTTCTTACTTTATAAAGAATACATACAGCCTGAAGCACCCTGTTTTCTGTGGGTGGACTTTCCCTCTGAGATTTATTCTGCTTAGGTAATTTTACCATTGACAACTTGCATTTACTAACATAAAAGAAGTAAGAGGCCACATAGTAGACATTTTGACAAGGTCTAACGGTCTGGTTCCTAAAGAATTTTGTAGTAGGAGGTAAGAAACGTCCTCTGGAGTCCAGTTGTTCTTAGTATGCAAGTAGTGCCTGACAGGAAATCAGGAAATGCTGGTGGAATGAATGAATTTATAGAGAGCTAAGTAAATTATTGGACTCAGGAAATGAGCCATCCAAAATGCAACTAATAAAATTTACATCTAGAAAAATATCTGGATAATTGACAACCTAGTGCAGGACGATTTCTGCTGTAAGTGGGCTCCTTATTCCCGAGAGTGTTGAGACAAGCTTGGGAGGTAAGTTTGGGGGAAGAGTATGAGGTGGATGGTTTGATCAAGGTGTCCAGGACATCATGGATCGAACTAAATGGACTAAGGGTACTGCAGGCTCACGGGGCCAGGCGGAGGTGGCGTTTCCATGGTTACAAAGTACAGAGATTGCTTGGGGCTGGGGAGTGATCTGAACCCGGATTCAGGTTTTAATTTATATCCTCCCATCTTCCAGCTGCACATTCTCTCACTACACTCTCTGCTTGCTCTCGTTTGTTTCACTCCGTCCCCTGTTATTTGTTTCTCTGTCTCTGCAAATATTATTATTATAGGTATATCATGATACACAGTCTTTAAGTATATTACTGTTATTATACTGAAGTCTGTTACTTTTTCTTTTCTTTATTTTCATTACCAGGGACCAGAGCCTTATGGGCGCTAAGCAAGCATTCTACCGCTGTGCTACCCTTTAAGGAAGACTTTGCTGAGTTCCTCAGAGTGGCCTCAGACTTGTGATCCCCTTGCTTCAGCCTCCTAGTAGCTGAGATCACAGGGCTCCTGAATAGCTGGAATCACAGGTCTTAGCTTGAAGTCTATTTTTATTGATTGTTGTACTTTTTGGCCAGTGTTTTAAGTTTCTGTGCATGTTCTTTCATTCATTCTTGTGCAGGTTACCTGGGAAAGAACAAACTTTTAAAAACAAACAAACAACAAGCTGTACACCTACTATTAAAATGAAAAAAATTCACAGTGCATTATTTTTTAGGGAGGCATTGACTAAAAACAAAAAAGACAAAAAAATCTTGCCCACTGACTCCACATCTATACAAAAGTGCTCAGAGATTTCCTCAATCAAGAAGAAAAGTGGTGACTGAGAAGGGGGAAAGGCCAGCCTATTTATATTGTATAATAGACAGGAATTGAGTTTTGATAAGGAAGCAAGCAGCTGCAAATGCTGAAGTTCAGCTTTCATGAAAGATAGTTGCTCTATTTCAGGGCTGCTGCCAAAGCTGGAACAGGTGCTTTTTAATCACTCGGAGCTCACAGGGATTTAAGTGGCTGGAAGGAGGCTGGCGCTCAACAGGCTCCCCCCCCCCAATGGGCTGTGTGGGGCAGTATGATGTGTCAAGCAGCTCGGGGCTCTAATACAATTCTCCAAGCCTTTCTGAAATAGCTGGCTAGGCAGACTCCCACCCATATTAAAATTAGCATCACACCTGCCACAACCAGCATGTGTTAAGTTTCTGAAAATACTAGAGGAGGAAGATAACAAAAATATTCATGTTAATGTCCTTGAAGAGACTATAGCTCTAGGACTTTTGTGAGCGAGTGAAAAGAGAAGAGGTGGGAATAATCAACTGCCTTTGCTTCCGGTGCCTCCCAATCAATGCACAACTATAGGAATTCTTGGAGGTGAATTATATTAAAATAATTTTCTAACTCTTTATTTTATAGATGTCACACATAAGCTTAGTTTTGCCAAACTTATGAGTACCTTTACTTCTTTTTAAAATTTACTTACACTTTTACATAAAATTTTGGGGATAAAAAGTTACACAAAAAATTGAAAGGAGGCGGGGATCTAGCTCAGCGGCACAGCGCCTGCCAAGCAAGCATGAGGTCATGAGTTTGATTCCCGGTACAAAAAGAAAAAAAGAAAAGAAAAACAAACCACAACAACAAAAGAGTGAAAGGAGGAAAGGGGAGAGAAGGAAGTAAGGAATGAGCTGCGAGAGTGTTTTCAAAGGCCCCAGGTCATGTCAGTGAGAAACGGGCAAACCGAAGGCCTTGTTCCCTCTGGAGTGCCACTCGGCTCTGCTAACTCCTGCCGTGGGAGAGTGTGAATTATTACCCAGATCTCCTGAGTTTTTAACCAAGCCAGAAACCTGAATGCTGTGTAAAAACCTCACACTTTTTACACTTGACCTTAGCCAAAAGGCCAAGAGACAGTAAGTCTCACAATTCTTAAATACTGCTAAGTCTCTTCATCTGTTTGTGATGCGATAACAAAATACCTGAGACTGGGGAACCTATTAGGAAGAGCAGTTTCTTTCCCGTTTGGAGGCTAGGAAATCCCAGATCAGTGTGCTGCAGGTTCAGCTGTGTGGTGGCTGCTGCCTGCTTCCGGGATTGCCTTGTTGCTGCTTCTGAGGAGGAGGAGGACACTGCACCCTCCCAAGACGGCGGGTGTTGAGACAAGGTCTCACTATGTAGTACCAGCCGACTTTGAACTTACTGTGTAGCCTAGCCTGGCCTCAAACTCACAGCAACCCTCCCGCTTCGGCCTCCCCGTGCTTGGATTACAGGCATGCCATACCTTGAAAAAAAAAAAAAGAGGAATCAAGATATGTAATGTACAGGTAAAAATTTCCTATGTTGATCATTATGTATATCTAAATTGTACCAAGAAACTTAGTTAAACTAAAAAACAAAACAAGGCAGAAAACAGGAGGGCAAGGGAGCTAAACACTGTGTGGAGCCTCTTTTCTGAGAGTCTTCATCCCATTCACGAGAGAAGAGTCCTCCTAGCCGAGTCAGTTGTTAAAGGCCCCACCTCTTCATGTTAACACATTGGCAGCATCTTAATTTTGGAAAGGGGTTGGCGGCGGAGACGCCCGGCGGTCCCACGTTTCACGCGTGTCGGGCGAGCCGCGCAGAGGGCCCCAAAAGCCGCCAGAAGCGGAGAGAAAGATTTGCTGGGTCCTAGCGCCCTGAGAGCACGGACGCCTCGATCCCTCCCGCCTCCCGAGCCGGCGCAGCCCCCCCGGCGACTCCCGACAGAGATCGGCTTGTTGGCGGCGGAGACGCCCGGCAATCCCACCTTTCGCGCGTGTCGGGCGAGCCGCGCGGAGGGCCCCAAACGCCGCCGGAAGCGGAGAGAAAGATTTGCTGGGTCCTAGC
>PVLD010008155.1:0-86130 GCA_004027595.1 Dinomys branickii | reverse complement strand
GGTGGGTGGGTGGGTGGATGGGTGGGTGGATGGATGGATGGATGATTGGTGGGAGAATGGAACTGACAAGTGACTTATGAATGAGGTGACAAAAGCTGCTATTTATAAGCAGAGACCTACCCAGAGAGGCCCCTCAGGCCACCTGTGAAGTAGGTGACATCAAGTTAGCAGGACAGTGACAAGGAGCTTCAAAAGGAAAAGGGCATGGGCACCAAGCCCTGATGGATGTATGCATGGATGAGCCCAGGGTCTGGCCTGCACCTATGAGGAGGTGTCTCCTGGTCTTCCCTGGTGGGGTCACCATGTTCTCAAGATCCCTCACGTTAGACGCCGTATGGTCCTGGGCTTTGGTGTACCACACCCTGGGTGCCACATCTGCCAGCAGAAACCGACTGATGGGCAGGAGTGAAGACTGACACCAGTCCTCCCCACCAGAAGAAGTAGTGCTTTTCTTATTCTTTGCTGTAGTGGGACTGGAACCCAGGGCCTTGTCACTGAGCCCCTATTTTATTTTTTAATTTTGAGACAGAGTTTCACTAAGTTGTTAAGTTGCCCACGCTGGGCTCAAACTTAACAGTCTTCCTGCCTCCCAGAGTGCTGGCATTATAGGCATGCACCAGCATGCCAGGCTCAGTTAGTATTTTTTATTGAGCTTTCTGGGGCAATTTTTCTCTGAACTCTCCTTGCACCTGGCTCTAGGAACCACTGGTCTCCAGTTCTGAACCCCAGGTGTCTCCCATTCCCACAGGCAGGAGTCACTGCAGCGAGGTTGTGCCCCTCTGTCCCCAGCTTTCCTTCCTGTGCACAGAGTCTGTGCGTCCCGACTGGGCAGGCACAGGTGCCTTGGGCACTGGTCCCCACAGCATACACACTTCCCCTCGCTCCACCAACCAGAGCAGGGCTGGAGCTCCATGTGCCGCTGAGCCCCAGCGCCCCGCCTTGGGGGCTTAGAACTGATTGTTGAATGAATGAATGTTTCCACCACCTCAGCCCCAGCACTGCCTCCTCTTTCTTCCCTGCTGAGACCTGCATGTTCCCGACAGAGAAGGGGGAGCGTGGGGCACGGACTCTTACCAGGAAGCTGTTGTCCTTGGGGTTGGTGGCGAGGCTCAGGCCCAGACGCATGTTGTCCTTCCGCTCGGACACGTTGGATAGGGTGACTCTTCCTGGGGTGGAGGGGAGCGGTCAGGTGCAGCCCCCCACCCGTCCTCTGCCTGGGCCCCGCATATCCTGCAGGTGCCCCAAGACGCGGCTGCGTCCTCATGGGTCATGGCAGGCAGGCGACAGACAGGGCTCAGGGAAGCTGGGCAGCTCACAGCCAGCTTCCCCTCTCCCACTCCCCAGCTTTCCCGCAGCCAGCCAGCAGGCCGGAGCCACCACCTCAGGGCACTCACTGGGCGGGGCTTCCTGTGTGACTCTTCTGTCAGTGCTTCTGCAGCTTCCGCCACCAGCACTCACAGACCCGGGTCTTTTGGAATTTTTTGGTGGTGGTGGTGGTGGTATTACGGATTGAACCCAGGGCCTTCACACTGAGCTACATCCCCAGCCTTTTTTTTTCTTTCTTTCAACACAGCGGCTTGCTAACTTGCCCAAGCTAGGCTCAGTCTTGTGATCCTCCTGCTTCAGCCTCCCAGAGGCTCTGTGTACCACTACACCCAGCTCCTATTCTTCCTGGGTTTTTTCTCTCTGGCCACTGGAAAAATGGGCAGGTGTGCCTGAGGGATTCTCACAGGTAACAAGCAGGACCCTTGACAAGTGTCTTCTACAGGACAAGGCCCCATCCGGAAGTGTCATAGCTGCCAAGAGAGGGACATTTGGGTGCAAGGCCAGCAGCTGGCTGGGGTGGGGAGGGGGCTGAGGGAACCACAGAGGAATGACCTTAACTGAGGTTTCTGGGGTCACTCTGCCAGCTGACCAAAAGGCAGGAACGGAAGAGAATTTGTCAGGAGAGTGAGTGCATGTGTGTGCGTGTGCTGTGACTTCCCTGTTGGGGTCCCTGGGGGTCTTGACCCCAAAGGATTTGCATTCTACTTTGTGGGTGAGCAGACCTGTGAGGTGGGGGCCCTGGGCACAGGGCTGAGGGACAGCAACCCCAGGACTCTCCTGAGGCTGGCAGGGGCTGTTTGATGTTTCTCGCCCTGGGTCCCCTCAGTTTTCAGCAAGGCTCCTTTTAGAGTCCAGGGTAGCCCCCGGGGCTGGGTTGAGTGACAGGCAGCATTCTCTGTGCTGTCTTCCAACAGGCCAGCCCTGGAGGATGAATGCCATCTGTGTTTCTAAGGCGCTGGTCGGCTCTCCCACGCCTACTCTTGTTCGTACCCCTGACTCCCTCCAAGGTGGGGAGAAGCCACAGTGGCAGACTCTTTCATACTAAGATGTGAATGATGGACACCCTCTTAGCTTCTTAGTGTTACAGTACTATGTATGATTTTTGACTTCTAGTCTTTTTTATAAAGCTATATAACTGTTGTCTGTTAATATTCTACAGGGAGTCAATGACTAGAATATCTTTGTTTAATAGAAAGTAATAGTTCCCTGGCTGTTCTTTATATTTCAAGGTGCCTAATACTCAGCTGGTGTGCCTAAGGAGAGTCACCAGGAAAAAGTGTCTCCCAAGCTTTCAAAGAAAGCAACTTAGTCAAGCAGTGGCCGTGACTCATCCAGATGGCTGACACTGACAGTAAAACTAAAAAAGTTCAATTTAGGCCCTCAATCCCCACAAAAAGATTTATCGGATGCGGCCTTCCATGTCTACAATAACAGAGATCAATTGTCTCACCAAAAAGAATTAGATAAATTAAAATTACAAGCTAGACATGATCTGGAAAAAATAAAACTTCAAAGTAAACTTCAAGGCCAGTTCCTTGCAGTGGTACTCGGGGCTCGGAGAGACACACCATAAAAAAGGGACCACCAAGACCAACAAGACCCAAGCCACTCCAGGACCATGCTTCAAATGTGATCAACACGGACACTGGGCAAGAACCTGCCCAAACTCGAAGCCACCGCAGGGACCATGTCCCACCTGTAAACAAGGGGGCCCCTGGAATGTCGACGGCTCTGTCCGCCAGAGAGCGGGTAAGACATCCACTTCGTGCCCTCACAGGAACCAACGACGATTGCTTCGCTCTCAGACTCATCGCTAGCTGACCTGCTTGCATTTGCTGCAGGAGAAGATTGACGGGGCTCGGGGTCCACGGCCTCCACCAAGGTGACTCTCTTGGAACCCCGAGTCTCGCTAGATGTCTCGGGTAAAACGCTCTCTTTTCTTATTGACATGGTGTCCACATACAGCATTATTCCTGAATTTGCTGGCCGATGTTCACAGTCACAGCTCTCAGTTGTGGGGGTTGACGGTAAGCCACCTCTGCAGACAGGTCCCATTCCTTGCCGACTGGACATGCTTCTCTTCACACATAATTTTCGGTTATTCCCACCTGCCTGACTGCTCTTCTGGGCAGGGACCTATTACAAAAACTAAACTTCTACACTGCCACTCTTCCCACTGCACTGATACTTCAATCCCAGCCCACTATCTCCAACTCCGCCACTCCTGATCTCCCCCTCCCAACAACTCTAATAGATCCCACTGTCTGGGCCACCTCTAACCCAACCCGCGCTACCCATGCGACTCCAGTCCTGATACGCCTCAAAGATCTCTCAACTTTCCCTTGTGTCTCATAGTATCCAATAGCCCCTAAACACCTGAGAGGACTCAAACCTCTTATCTGTAAACTCCTTTCTAATGGTTTCCTCAAAACAACTAACTCTCCTTACAATACCCCATCCTACCTACACTAAAGCCTAATGGCACATACGGACATCCAGCAGTCCCAAACCCTTACACTCTCTTCTCTCATGTCCCGCCTCAACCTCTCACTTCTCAGCATTAGATCTAAAGGGTGCTTTCTTTACTATTCCTTTACATCCCCAATGCCAAGATCTTTTCACATTTATATGGACAGATCCAGACACCTTTCAGCCCAGTCAGCTAACATGGACCATGTTACCACAGGGGTTCAGAGATAGCCCCCACTTTTTTAGCCCAGCTCTGGCCGGTGACCTTGCAGCTATAAGCCTACAGCCTAGCACGCTCATTCAGTATGTAGACGACCTTCTGCTTTATTCTGCCTCCTATACCACATCAATACAACACACAGCCACCTTACTAAACTTTCTCTGCAGTAAGGGATATAGGGTTGCCTCTTCCAAAGCCCAAATCGCTTCACCAAAGGTCAAATAGCTAGGCCTCACACTTATACCTACTACACATTCCATAACCTCCCACCGCAAATCTCTCCTTCGTGACTTGCAGACACCAATTACAAAACAGCAGGTATTGTCTTTCCTAGGCCTAGCAAATTTTTTCCGTCTCTGTATCCCCAACTTTGCTTCTTTAGCCCAACCATGATATCGAGCTTCTAAAAGGTCTCCTTCAGAAGGTCTAGACCCCACTATGACAATTGATACCCCCTTCACAAAGCAAAAAGAGGTCCTCCTTAGGGCGCCAGCACTCACCCTTCCCAATCCCACTATACCCTTTACTCTATACACCACAGCCAGACAGAGTAAGGGACCCTCATTCCAGGCAATGGCCTATCTCTCAAGCAGCTAGACACTAGAGTCCAAGGATGGCCTCTTTGCCTTAGGGCTTTAGCAGCAGCAACTATCTTAACACAAGAAGCCAGAAAGTTCACCCTAGGACAAACAATCACAGTCTACTCACCACATGGACTAATTGACTTAATCTCCCACAAAACACTCCAGGCTCTAATGACTCTATCATGACTACAGCAAGTCCATCTAATTCTAATGTAGGATTCCACTGTCACAATTTCAACCAGCAACACTCTCAATCCAGCCACCCTATTGCCTACTCCTATGACAGAGACAGAGACAGGTCCCCTACATGAACGCACAGATGTTCTCTAATTAATTTCTACCTCTACCCCTTACAAAACTCCAAGCTCTCTCTAAATCACCCGCACAGTTAAGCCCATTCAAGCTTATGTGTGACAGACTATTCCTTCTACAAAATCTACCCTCACCCTCCCCCTTAGCTGACTGTATCCCAGTTCTCTCATTTCTCTGACATCTTTTCCGGCACCATGCAGACCTTTGTCTTCCTCGGCCTTCTAAAGGACACTCACCAAAATCCCCTCTATCTCCAGGAGACCTAATCTATATTAAAATTCCCAGATCCACAGGCTCAGCCCTTCAACCTAAGTAAAACAAGCCCCGCCTGGTATACCTCACACCTCCAACGACAATAAAAGTAGAGGGAGTCCCATGCTGGTTTCACATCACTCAGATGAAGAGATATTGTCCACTACCTGATAATCTCGATCCTGAACACGTTGAAGAAACCTTGTGGACCTCGCATCCAATAGCTCCCACTCATCACCGATTGACAGGACACAAAAATAATACTTTGCTATCCCATCTGATTTGGGCCCCTATATTGCTACTTACTCTTTGTTTTCATCATGGTAGCTCTAACACTATATCCAAAAGAAGTTAAAACTTCCTCACAAATCATCTTTACCACTTTCTTCACAGCCTTAATTATACTCATTACACACCTAAACTGTCTAACCAAACTGTACATACCTAAACACACCTAAACTGCCTAACTAATTATTCTCACCCTGACTGCTGGCTATGTCTGCCCTTCTCAGCCGATGTTTATATGGTTCAACCAATAATATTTAAATACTCACATCTCATTCCAAACAATACCTCATACCCAGTTATAGGTCCTCTTCAGATTGCTCCAAATCAGCCCTGGCCTCTCAATCTCGCCTGCCTACACTCTACCCATATATCACTCCAGAAAATCACCCGAACCTATTCATGGGAAACCTAACAGTCTGCACACACTGTTTCCAACTAACTCCTCAAAATCTGGGGTCGGAGATACATCCACCCCCAAAACACATTCTTTGTCTGTGGAAATGAAGCTTACTCCCATCTTCCTGCTCACTGGGCTACCACATGCATTATTAGATTCCTGGCCCTGTATGTTTCTCTAATAACAGACAATAGGACTCTCACACATCATTAAAAAACAACACATCACCCAAAGCCACAGGGCTATCACATTAGCTTCAGTATTACTAGGTATTCAGATCTTCTTGGCTATCCGATTGGGGGCAGGAGGACTAGGGACCAGTTTAAGCTTTTACTCTCAAATATCTCATGATATAGAAAGCACCATAACAGCAGTTTATCAAAGTGTCGATTCACTTCAGGATCAACTAAACTCACTTGCCATGGTAGTTCTCGAACAAGGACGAGCACTAGATATTCTGACAGCAGAAAACGGGGGATATTGTGCCATGCTGGGAGAAGAATGTTGGTCTTTTGTCAACCTGTCAGGTATAGTAAAGGACCAAGTACAAAAATTCAAAAATTGGCAGCTGATATATGGGAAAGGCGCTATCTTTCAGATTCTACCTCCTGGTCATTGTGGTGGGATTGGGGGCTGGGGATATAGCTCAGTGGAATAAGCGTCTGCCTAGCAAGCACAGGGTCCTGAGTTCGATCCCCAGTACTGCCAAAAAAAAAAAAAAAAAAAAAACATTGTGGTGGGATTCCTTGGACTCATGGGCCCCATCTTCATGCCCATTATGGGCCCCCTGATTACCATAGTAATTTTTTTTTGCTTCTTGCTGCCTTTGTCTTCAGGCTCCTCTCTCCATTCATCCAGGCCAGAATACAGACACTTACCACCAAAGAAATCCTCCTGAGCGACATCACCACCTCACAGACTCGGGTGGAAAGAGCCCCTCAGACCCGTCCTTCTTTCCCTTAGGCCCCACTCTGCCCCTGTTCAGCAGGAAGTAGCCAGAGAGACTAACGACACCCCTTAAACACCAAAGAGATGGGAATGATAGGTTTCCCGCCCAAGACCTGCCCAGTCCTCATGGCGACAGTCCAGTGCTGAGTTATAGTGGTGCCCAGATCCTTCTTCCCAGAGACCCCTGTAGGTTCTTCTTCCCAGCTGCCTTTGCCAAAGCCTGTGCAGGCCAACAATGCTCCAACCCCCCTTCAGCGAGGTATGCTGAGCAGCTACCTCAGCTACCCTGTGCTCCCTCCCCTCGGAGCGCATATAAGCTCCACCCTGTCCTTTGTCTTCAGGGAGCCAGCACAGCTGTCTGGGTGCTGCCTCCCTCCATGCCCGCATTAAACTTTTATCTCGTGCTGTTTATGCCTCTGTCCTCCTCTGCGTTGTGTTAGACTGAGTACCTAATTCTCACTCAGTCAGAGAGGAGTCCCGGGCAGTGCTGCCCAGACATGGCCTCGGGTTTCCTAGCCTTGGTTTTTCACTGCAAGGATAAACTGTGGATGGGGTGAGAACCAGTCTTCAAACAAAGACAGCTCCTCCGTCTCAGATCACTTTGCTTCCCACCACTTCCCAGGCCTCTGCCTCGGAAACTAAACATTTGCTTCTGTGTCCGTGCCCCCTCTGTGAGCGGCCTGAGCCCTGGGCACAGCACCTGCCACCCACACTCCTACCCCAGCCACAGTGCCCTTCTCCACACTCCCCGACAGAGTGAACTCGGTTGCACCTCAGAGTCTTTGCACATGCTCTGCCCCCACCAACCCCTCTCCAGCAGGCCTTTGCTCAGTGCTACCTGCCTGGTTGCTCCTTCCTGGCCCCCTGGCCAGGGGAGAACGCCCTTCTTTCTCCACCTCCAGCTGCCTGGCTTCTAGCCCAGCGTGTATCCCCACCCGCAGGGAGGCTGCTTCTTAGTTTGTCCCCGCCCAGCACAGCCTGCTTCCTGCTCCCTCTGTATTGTATTAGTACAGAGCTTCGGGACAGAGGAGACTGAGGAGGCCTGTCACCTCACACAAGCGCAAGGCGAGGCGCAGAGAGAGGGTGTGCGCCGCCTAGGCACACACAGCAGAGAGACCAGGCAGCAGGGCGGGGACAGCAGGGCCTGGAGCCATCGGCCAGGACCCCGCTTTGCTCTTCACGGTCTGCTCAAGGGAGCTTGGGCCCCACAGTGCTGGGTTCTGACTTCCCCACCCACAGCACAGACAGAGATGAGGATGGTGGCACCTCCGGCACATGTGACCCACAGGTGGCGGCCGGGTGGCTGCGTCCTCTGGGCTCTTGTGGTTCCAGCCTGTGCCATCTCCTCCTCAGCCCACCACCCTCCCCAGGGAGGCTCGGGATGGCCCAAATGCTCTGCAACCCTCCTCCCTCAGCCTCCTGAGCACTGTGCCACCACACCTGGCGGGCCCTCAGCTGTTAAGCAATTGAATCTCAAGTGGGTGTAATGGGATCCAGCGAGGAAAAGAATCTAAATGCTTTTAAATCAGTGCTGGTACGGTGGTGAACACTGTCTACTGTGCAAGAGTTATAGCTGTTGCTGTCAGGATTTCACAATCAAAGGGAAGTGTTAGAGGTGATTTCTTCTCCCCAAATTAATCGGGGGAAAGGGTGGAGTTGGGGACACCGTAGGCCTGGCTTTGAAGCCTGGCTGCTCCCTGGAAAGTTATGCAACTATGGGTAAGTTGCTCCCTCTCTCTGGTCTCAGTTTCCTAATCTGTAAAATGGGGGAGTGACGTCAGCTGGGTCACCCTGTGGAGTGACAGGAAAGTGCCAGGGACCCTGGATGCAGACAAACAGGCCCCTCTGTACTGGAGAAATGGGAGGTCAGGGGCCACTTACCTAAGTTGAGCTTGGTGCAGTTGCCCTGGATCACAGGACACTTGTAAATGTCTCCTGTCTTCTGGTGGCCGTTGGTTTCCAGCGGGGCACCCACAACCAGCCTGGGGAGGAAGAGAAGACAGCACAGGTGGTGGGTGACATGCTCCTTCCTGGCAGAAGATGGGGCCAGGTGCGGAGTCGGGGGGAAGACAGAGCAGCAGCCCCAGGAGAGGGCTGCACCCCTGCTTATGTGTGTGTGTCCAAGAGGTGGTCAAAATATTTAGTATTTAAATTAGAAACTTATTATAGTAAAAGACACATAGCCATTCACCCCCCTTGAAATCTTCCCCCTTGCTACCTACCACTTTCTGCAGCACTTTTGGAAGTGCTCTTTCATGAGTGTCTTTATGAAGGCTGCTCAAAAACAGTAGGAACGCTGTTTCCAGCGCCATCCAGCGGAAAGGTGGGCTGGCTGAGACAGCACGGTGTGTCCTCATCCACCTCATGTGCTGGATCTGGCACCAGGCAACTTCTAGCTCTTCCCCAAAGGCAAAAGGCCCGTGGAAGGTCAGCATTTGGAATCGGTTCAGGACGTGCAGGGAGCCACGACAGCAACTAAAGATGCTCATGAAAGAGGACTTCCAGAACTGCTTCAGAAAGTGGTGGAAATGATGGGATAAGTGTCTTGAAAATGAGCAGGGGATTTTGATGGCGCTTGGGGTAAAGCTGTCTGTTATTGTAATAAGTAGACGATAGAGAGATTCACCCTATCTTCCACCATGCCTCATGTTTCTAGCCTGGCTCTTTTCCTTGTGGCTCGCTGAGCCCTCCTGGTCTCCCAGGAGAAGCTGGTGACCCTTTGGTGTGGCTTGGGCTCAGCTCCCTCGAGGCCAGGGAGAGTTTGGCTCCAGCCTGCAGGGCTCCAAGAGCATCCGCTGAACTCCCCATGTCCCCTCCAAATGGCCTGAGGCAGCTACAGGAACCTGGCCACCCACTGGAGCACTGTGGCACTCACTGTGTCTGGAACCCTTAGAGCCTTGGGTGCCCATCCTGCTCTCTGCTCAGGCCCAAGGGCTAATAACAGTGACTCAAGATAGTGTCCCTGCCAGGCATAGCTGTGCAAGCCTGTCACCCCAGCACTTGGAGGCTGAAGCAGGAGGATCACCATGAGTTCAACGCCAGCTTGAACTACATAGTGAAACCCTGTCTCCAGAAAACAAACAAGAAAACCCAGTATCCCTTTCCAGGGACAGCAGTGCTGTAGTGGGGGCCCTCAGCTCACAACAGACCCAGAGACTTCTGGATCAGAGGTGTACAGGAGAGGTGGAGGAATTGGGGACAGAGGGACAGGTGAGGCCTTCAGGAGCCTGTTAAAGCTGCTCTTCCAGCAGCTGCCCACTGCCTGGCCACACAGCCCAAAGATGAGACCTCCACTCACTTTCTGACTTAAGTCGGTGGAGAGGAGACCAGCCTGCAGCTCAAACCACCCAGGACTTTGATGGCTTCTCGAGGCCACAGGCTTTACACTCCGCCTGCCTCAGTTCTGCTCTGCTCAAAAAGCCAGGTCCCAAGCAGGGGTCCGCAGGGCTCCGTGTGAGATGAAGTCTGTGAAATCTGATCTGAGCTTTGTCCCCCAGGGAGCCAGATAATGACAGATCCTAAATATAGCCTCTTATTAAGCACAGCTATTTTTGACTGGTAGGAATTAATTGGCCCATAAAATCTGTTTGTCTAGACTACGTGTTTTTGGCTTCTTAATCCTGGGAGCAATTGTGTGGTCAGGGCTTCTCTGTTCTTTCCAGAACAGGGAGGGAGGGAGGGAGAGCTGGAAAGATCCGTCAGAGAGCTCAGGCTTCAAGCTGTCTTCTCTGAGGGCTCTGGCTTGCAAAGCCCACCTAACTCGTGACCAAGCCCCCTTGAGGGATGTCCCCTCCTGGGCACACAGCTGGATGGGTGGTGCTTTCTAGACAGGGTGGCTCTGTCAGGCCGGCCTTGAACTCACAGCGATCCTCCTGCCTCAGCCTCCCAAGCACTGGGATTACAGACATACAGCACCAGTCTTGGTTTCCTTGTGCCCCCTGGAGAACAGCCTTGATCAGTTAACTTTGCAGATCTTGGTTTTCTTGGCTGTGAAATGGGATGAAAACCCTTTTACTGCCCATGCACCAGAGCTGCCAAGGGAGCCTCTCGGGGCTACATTTCTCACCTCCTTGCCGGGGGGGGGGGGGGCTGCCCAGCACCCCCTGGGCTTGAGGCCGGGCATTACGTGCGCCTGTCGGGCTTGAGGTTTGCAGTGAGTGATTCAGTCTGACTTTGAGGGATAACTGCGGCCGCGCAAGGAAAATGCTCACGTCACCATGACAGGGGCCAGATTGCTCCTGGGGTCTGGCAGCCCCTGCTACCCCCCTGTGGCCTTGGCATTATGTAGCCATCTGTGGGTTTAGGCCTGGTGGCCTTTTACCCAACACCCTCTGCTGCGGGGACCAAGCAGCATAGCCAACCCCAGGGGTCTTGGCAGTCAGTCATCAGCCCCTCTCACAGGACCGTGTGTCGGGAGGCACTGGCTGTGGGCACCCCACGTCTTCCCATGGGGCACAGAGAGGACGGTGCTCTGGCCACAGCCCTGGGACCCCTTCCCTGGCAGGCACCCGCTAAGCAGGGCCTTGCTGAGGAGGAGGACGAGGAGGGTGCCGATGGAGGAAGCAAACACCCAAGGAGGACTGGACCTGGGCTCGCCAGTGCTGGGCCCTGGGCCCCAGCAGGCCATGGCTATGGGTGCCCGCCCCCACCCGCTGTCCCCTCCCCCAGAGCGCTGCTGGCTCACCCTGAATTCTGCTGACCCTCAGCTTCATCCTTCAAGACAGCTCAGTCCCCAAACCTTTGAAATTGCTGTCTGCTATCAGAAAGACGGTGCCGGCATTGTACATTTATATGTAAATTCTACCAGCCTACATGGGTGGGTCTGCATTTTAAATGTTAGCAATCCTTTCGCTCAGGTAAAAACCTAAGCCAAAGCAGAATCCTCTTGTTTCTTCTCCTCAGCATGCTGCCTGGCCCACGCGCCCTGCGTGCCCCCAAAATCATTCCTTAAGAAGATGCCCACAACCTGCCACCCCCAGGAAGCCCTCACTGATCGTCCCAGACATCGCCATATAAACCATCGTGAAATCCCTGCGGCCCTGTGTGGCTCTGGTCTACCCTGCCATGCTGGCGGAAGGCACTGTCAAAGGCACATTGCAAAGGGGTACCCACTCCTGTCTCAGCCTCTGTGACAGCCTGCAGCAGCTGTGGCCCTGAGAGCGCTGGCTTTGCCTTGGGCCTAAGAGAAGCCCTCAGATTCAATGCCTGGCTGAAGACTTTTCCATGCAGAGGCTGCATGAAGTGGCCCAGCTTCTGGTCTGGAGCTCCTGTTGACTTCTGGTCTGGGTCTGTTTAGGGACCTGGGAAGCCTGTTTGGAGTCCTGGTTCCAGGGATGAAGCACATTGGTTAGATCAGTTTTATCTCCCAGCTACATGTCACCAATTATCCTGCTCAGGGTGACTTTCAGGATTTCTGCTTGGGGTGCAGGAACCAAGCTGACCTCTCTGCTCCTTGTGTTTGGCTGTAAGTCCTGGGACCTGGTGGCAGCCGCTATGGGGGGCTGGGGCATGGGAGCAGACATACAGACGGGGCAACGGGAGAGAAGCGTGAGAAGGAAATCAAGTCCTGATGACAGCCTGAACCCCTGGCCAAACTATACTGAAGCCCATGCTTCTCCTGGACTTGAAAGACACATGGATGATAATTACCTTTTTCTGTGGAAGTCTGGTTGGGTCAGGTTTTCAGGTACTTATACCTGAAAACACCCTAATGTTTACAGTATATAAGCAAAAAAGGCACGTAGTTAATTACCTTTAGAAAGCTCATAAATCACCACACTGTAAGAGAAACATGGCAACTGAAAGCAGAGGGGGAGGAGCGGACCTGTGTCCCCCAGCCTAGGGGGAGCTTGGGGGTAGCTACCAGCAGGGCACACTATTTCTCCTTGTTGTTTAACTGAAGGCATAAAGTTGCCCCTATCCTGGCCTTGGGGGACAGACACCTTTCTGTTCTCTGACCACCCCACTTACAGCAGGCCCCTGTACTGCAGATGCTTCCGGTTACCTGGTAACTGGCCTGGAGACCGGAAGCCTCAGAGGGCAACTTCCTCCGGTAGCCTTGGAAGAGGTGTCCTGAGCCCAGAGCCAGAAGGTGCAAGGGCCCAGTTGCAGGTAGGCGGTGGCAAAGGGCACTGCTGTGTGGTGGGCCACCAATGCGGCCAGTGCTCCCCAAGCCCGGGGCCAGGGCTCAGGACTCAGCCAGGCTTTTAAGGGTCTTGTCTGCCGAGGCAAGCATGAGCTGCTCAGCTGCCCAGCAGTGAGTGGAAGTGGAAGGCCATGAGCACTGATGACCGTGGGGTGCTTGGGGAGGGAGGAAGGGACCCCGCAGAGCAGGGCCTGCTTCCGCAAGAGTCCTGAGCCAGAGGCTGGCTGGGCCAGCGAGGAACATGAGGTGTAAGCTCAGCTCCCTCCCTGCCAGCCTGAAGCCAAATCTCCAAGGCCTGGACCTCACACATCAGCGGCCAGTGATGACCGAGCATCCTTGCATTTTAAGGAGTCAGGCTTGAGGCATGTGAACAGCACTGGATTTTGATGGCCAGGGCGGCGTGGGCAGCGCTTGCAACTGAGCTCAGAACATGCACTTCAAGAGCCTTTGCCGAGGGGCTGGGAGGGCCCGGCGTGGGGAGAGGGCTGCTCTCGGCAAGGCCAGCCAGGCTGTCCCCACGGGTCCCTGAGGGCTCTCTCTGTCCCCTGCCCCGTCACCTGCTCCTCCCCCACACCTCGCCTTCCCACCTGCACCAGGGCCCTTGGCCCACCTCTTTTCTGGCTGATTTTCCTTTCTCTAAAATGAGGTGGGGGCACCCGGAGGGGGTTCCCGGGGTTGAGAGGTCCAGGGAACAAAGCACAGACTATTTCTTCAGCAGGGCCTTTTCTTTCCCTCTCTGTGGAAAATGTGCTCTCCTCCAGCCAGGGCGAGCGGTGGTTTAATGTGTTCAAGATGGGGCCTCAAAGTGCTGAGGACAGCAGCGGCGGCTGTGGCATATGTGTGTGTGTGTGTGTGTGTGTGTGTGTGTGTGTGTCTGCGAGCGAGTGTGTGTGTGCACACAGGGAGAGTCTGCCTTCTCCTGCCCGAGGGGAGATGCTGGCACCTACAGGCCCTCCTGGCTGGCACAGGGGCTTGCATTTTCACTTTGGCTTAGACTCCTGGCAAGGATTGGGCTCCTGGCAGCCAGGAAAATAACCCCAGCTTGCTAACGCTTTTCCTGCCTCTGCAAAACCCTCATCAGAAATGGGAATCCTCAGTGTATGCTTTAAACAAGTACATTGTAATGGTCAATTTTATGCGTCAGCTGGACTGGGCCACAGGGTACCTGGATATATGGCCAAACATTACTTGGATGTTTCCATGAAAGGACATCTGTACTAGATTCACACTTAAATCTCTAGACTGGATAAGGCAGATTGTCTGCTAGAAAATGGGTGGGCTGTGTGCAATCAGTTGAAGGCCCATGTTATGGTTGATACATTGTGTCAACTTGGGGAATCTAGAGGTTTATCTGAGTGACTCAGGAGAAAGCTGGGGTGCTTACTTTGTAAACATCCTGAGCCTGTGGAAGAGAAGGGCAGGGAGATTGTGTGAGAGGTTCACAACCCCTGGGTAGGGGTAGCTGTTTACAATGTAAGGGAAGGAGAGAGGCTGCTTGAAGCCATTCCTCCCCTTCGCTGGTTGTTTTGCTGTGCTTTGCTGCCGTGAACAGTTTGCCCTCTGCCATGTGCCACTCTGCCTCTGAGCCAGCCAAGTATGGACTAAAACCTCCACAAACTGTAAGCTAAATAAACCTTTCCTTCCTTCATTTTGGGCGTTGGGTATTTTGTCTCAGCGACAACAACAAAAAAAGTAACCAAGACAGCCCGGTAGACTCAAAAGGCTGAATCTGCTTCTGGCCTGATTGCCTTTGCACTGGGATCGCAGAGTTTTCTTGCTCTCAGACTTGAACACAAACAGCAATTCTTCCTGGATCTCAAGCCTGCCAGCTTCTGGACTAGGACCCCCCCCCCCAACTGTTCTCCTGGCACTCTGCAGGATCTGAAATTGGGTCTCTTCCTGTCGATGGACATACACCCTGCAGGTCTGCTTCCCTGGATGACCTGACTGGGAAGCATCCGGGGCTCCTTGCTTCCAAGGGCTTCACAGACCTTGTTTTATGAGGCTGACATCAACACCTCTCTCGTTCACTGACCAGGAGCATTTCCTGAGCTCCCTCCCTTGCACCAAGTCCTGGAACGGGTGATCGTGTCTTTCCAGCCTTCTGGAGGCAATGGGCAGCTGCAGCCCAGCAGCGGCTCCTGGCCCCACAGCCCCAGCCCCCTCAGGAGCTGTCTGGATCCCAGGACCCAGTGCAGACCAGCCTGGAACCAGGGACTGGCCTGAGGCAGTGTCTGTTTCCACCACCCTCCGGGGCTGCTGCTGGGCCCAATTTGGGAAGCTTGGGGTACTTTTCCAGGGAGGCAGAGGCAACATCACTCTGCCAAATCCACCCTCTCCCTGCACCTTCTGTGGCTCCTTCGTGCCTCCCTTCCACTTACTCCTGCCCATTCTACCAGGGCTACTACCACTGTGGAGCCACCCCTGAGGGCTCATTCTCAAGGCAGACCTGCTGCTGTCTTTCCTGGTGTCACCAGCCCGCCTTGTCTTCCTCATGGCACTTTGCACCAGTGGGTGTTGGGTTTGGTATACATTTTTTATTGTTGTTGCCCCGTGCACTCAGGGCTGCAAGTCAGCGAGGAACCTCCACGGACTGGTCAGCTTTGTAGCTGAGGGAGCCCCTCCTAGAGCAGCTTCTGCCCACAGCAGGAACCAAAGGACAAGGCTTGTACATCCGGGTCACCTGACTGAGTGAGACAACTGTCACCAACAGCCTGCAGCTTAGGACCAGTGCCCAAGGCCGCTGCTGCCTTCATCTCTTAGGCCCAGCCAGAAGAGCAGAGTGAGCTACAGCAAGGACCCAACACTCCCCACTGTGGCCAGAAGTGGGGTCTGGTGGTCTGAACTGCCAGGGGGGTTGGGCAGCTGGGCCGTGGGTTTCAGGCAGTGGTTCTCGCCCATCCTTGCTGCTCATCAGTTTCCTCAGAGTAACAAGTACAGGACCCTGGAGCTGGGGTCAGAAAGGAGCCTCCGATATGCAGGGCTGGCAGCCCCAAGGAGCTACTGAGGGCAAAACCATGAGGCCCCTGGACGGAGATGCAGCAGCCTCTCTCGGCTGGACTGCAGCCCCTTGTCCAGGAATGGTCCCAGGTCAGTTCTGCTTAGGCTTGTTTTGTTTGTTTTCTAAGATAGGGCCTCTCTCTATAATTCAGGCTGGCCTTGAACTCACTATGTAGCCCAGGCTGGCCTGGAACTTGCAGTGATCCTCCTGCCTCAGCCTCCCGAGTGCTGGAATTACAGATTGCGCCACCATGCCATGCCTCTGGTTGTTTACTTTTTAAAAAAATATATCTTTGGCAAATGGGAAAGGGATGAGAGGGAGCGGGGGGGGGGGAGGGAAAGGGGCGTCAGAGCTGAGATGTGCCGTGTTCATGTGCAGCTCCCCGTGGTGAATGCGATCATTGTGTCCTGCAAGTGTGGGCTCATAAAAATAAAAATTAAAGAAGTCTTTTGTTTCTTTCGGCCCTAAGAAAACACATAAAAATAATCCCTGCTTTAACAGGCCATAAAAGTGCTCACTTATTTTCAAAGTACAAGCCCATTATTTTTAGATGATAAAGGTGACCAGGGTTCGCAGTCTGTCACTCGTGCTGTAGATGCAAGGAGGCGGGCTGGGGTGCTCCACGCCTCCTTTCCCAGCCCGCCACCCCAGCACCCCATGCTTGGCACATGGGGCCGACTGTCGTCTACACAGCTGGAAGGGGGTTTGAAAACTGGAATTGTTCCACATACGCGGCTCAGGACGGTGCCCTGCCCACTTGACCACTTTACACGTTGCCTTTCCATGCCACCTGTAGGCCCTGTGACAAGGGCCCCTGCTCTGGGTCCTGAGCCTTACTATGGGTGATAGTCTTGGGGTCAGAGACAGGACATGGACAGCCCCTCTCCCCATCGCCCCAACAGCCCAGAGCTGGGCTTCTCTGGTCCTCCCAGCGCAGGGCCAGGCCCCCCCCACACCCTGGCCTTGGGCTGGTGGATGCCTGGGGCGTGTGCAGAGCTCAGATGTGCCCCTGTGGGGTCCCCGCAAGCCCACATCTGTGCTATGCCGAGAGGGGAAGAAAGGATGTCGGCTGGGGCCGGAACCCTGCTCCAGGCCCCTCAGACTTTAGGGGAGGCCCGGTGTGGACAGGTAGTGCAGCTGCCTCGTTCTTTATGGGTGCCAGGTGTGTGATGCTAACCGTTCCCCTGCTGGGTCCTTGCATGGCCATAGCGCTTTCCCTACTGATAAGGAAAATTTTCCTACTGCGCGGGCCTCGAGTCACCCCTGACAAGCCGCAAGCCTCCGTGCAGGGAGCCCTGTGCTGCTGCGAGTGGGAGGGTACAAATCACATTTGCCACTCCGGCTGGGCTGGGACGGTGGCCTGGGTCTGGTGTCATCTCCACACTGCTTCATGAGTTGGTGCTGTTTTGTTCCTGGCGATTTTGGGGTCCACCTTAACTGACATCCATTTTTTCCTACCTGGCACAAGTGCTTAGATCAAAGGGGGGAGGGGGAGGGAAGGGGTCAGCTGTCTGCCCAACTGAAGGAAAACGGAGCCAGCCTGCTGGGTGACGGAGGAAGCGCCAGGCTTATTCCCTGTGACCACAGAGTGTTACCTCTTCACACCTTTCCTCATCCTGCCCCAGGCCATCTATGGCCAACCTGCCCACTCCCTGTCCTTCCTGCCCCTTCCCTGCAGTCCCTGAGTCCTAGACTCTCTGGCCAAAGTCATTCCATTCCCCTCTTCCTCCAGGAAGCCTGCTTTGATCTCGAAGCCAAAAGCCTTCTCATGTCTCAAGATGCTTGCTTTCTGCCTCGTGTCTTTTCTCTCCTAGCAGAGAGAGAGCATGAGCAGGGGAGTGAGCAGTCTCCTCCATCAACAGTGGCCAAGGTGCTTTGAACACAGCCAAGAAAGTTTGTTGAGCGACTAAGCGCAGGGGAGATGGAGAAGGCTGCTTGTTCTGCAGTGACAAGCTGAGCCTGCACTTTGCCTCCTGGGGTGTGGCTGCGGGCCGGATGTGGCTGAGCTCTTCCGGGTACCCGATGCTGAGGGCCCCCATCCCTGGTGCACCCTGACTGCCCTCCCTGAGGGAGGGGTCAGTGGCTGGTTTGTCCCCCATAGAAAATGAGTGCTCAGTGTGAAAACCATCCTCCTCTTCTCAAAGCGCCCGATAAGACCTGGCTAGGATTTTGAAGGTTGTGTAACAGCACTCTCTGAAAATGAAACATAACCGCGGCAGGAGTTTACACAGATGTGTCCTGGTGGAATGAGCAGTTCTGACTTCTTGGTATGTGTGTGGGGGAGGGAAGGGCCTCGCCCGTGCTCGGAGGTAAGGAGCGGGGCCTCCAATCCCCAACTGGCCCGTTGGCAGCCTGAGCCTTTGGCTCATGGCTAGGTGGTGACCAGCAGCCCTGCCATCGTGGGCAGGGCGGTGACCACGCTGGGAAAGTGACTCCCATGGGGTTGGGGAAGAGAGTGAGTCCTGCAATGTCAGAATTTCCCCCAAACCATAGCAAAACACATGCGGTCCCAGACTCAGGTCTGGGCAAAAGACAAGGCCCGGGGACAGGTTGATGGCCAGCTCTGATCTGGGCTGGGCTGAGTGTGCTGAGTGGGGCGCTTGCCCACTCAGCCGCTGTTTCCTCATCTGTCAGGGGGGACTCAGGCTCAGCCCTGGGCTATAGTTACTGTGCATGTCCTGGGTGCCAGGGTCTAGGAGCCTGCAGAAGGGTGATGCACAGCCCCACCACTTCCTGAGGTCCCTAAACTCCTGCCATCCGGCCACCTTGGGATCCCGGAATTGAGGGTCACTCTCAAGCCTGGGAGGAGGTGACCTGAAGGGTAATGCCAGCAGCTCCAGAGAGGGGTGGACATCTGGAAACCCAGACCCCAGGAACCACCTCTAGAAACCCCTGCTGGGGTGACTTTTGGCCCTGGCTAAGACATCTATCTTCTTTGTCTACTTTCACAGATGATTCTATTTTTTTGGTGTTTTGAGAGTGTCTCACTCTGTAGCCCAGGCTGGCCTTGAACTTGGGGCGATCCTTCTGCCTCAGCCTCCTGGGTGCTGAGATGATAAGTGTGTGCCACCACACTCAGCTCCTGGGCCATAGAATCAGGAGACATTGGGCTTTGAGAAAATGGAAAATAGATCACCTGGACCCAGGAAGCAGAATGTCCCATCAAGAACCCATGAACAGGGATGGGGGTTTGCGCCTGCCAGCCCTTGCCTGGTGTGTGTGAGGCCCTGACTTCAATCCTCAGCACACATCACACAAAAGTTAACAAACATGGGCCATGTGTTTGTCTATTTTCGAAGCACTTTATGTGCATAAGCAAATACACTGGTAATTTGAGAGTGTTTATTATGTACTAAGAATTGTGACAGAGGCTTCTCTTATCTCACAACAACCCCATGAGAGGGAGGACAGTTGTCCCTGCTGGCCAAGGGGCAGCTCAAGGACCTCTCTCTGGCCTGGCTCACACCCAGTGAGGCAGATGGGGTGCAGGAGAGCTGTGCATGGAAGCTGGCCCGCGGGGCATCTGGGATGCATTGCTCATGGGAGTCCTTCTTCGAAGTGCTTTCCATCTGGTTCAGAGCTCTGACTTGTTCTCCTCCTCTTCCTCTGGATTATGACTAATGGCTATTCTTACCCAATGGCTCTTATTACGAAGAAACAAAGAGGCTTGGACTCAGTTGAACTATGGAGAGTGTAGTCTGTCATCATGCTTTGGACCCGTCCCCCTCCTGGTGATGGAAGCACTGGCTCAGCAGCCAGAAGCAAGGAGGACACAGAGAAGTAGCCACCACCAAGCCAGCTATGGGGGGAGTGTGTGCGGTGGCCAGGCCACTGTCCACCACCTGCCTGCCTCTCGCTGGCACTGCTCTGGCTACGCCCCTCCCAGCCCTACAGTGAAAAGGAGAGGAAGTTTCAGCCTGCCCACAGAGGGGCCACAGCCCCCGACCCTGGAGAACCACCGTACCCACTCTCGGAGTCCCTGAGATTTAGTCTGGGTCACAGCCAGACTTCTTGAGTCCTCTTCTCCCTTTCCTGCTGCTCCTCCTCCTGTGGGCCTGTGCCATACCCCAGACACAAGGATGGGTCCGAGCATTCCTGCCCTTCCCTCTGCACTCTCTTTTCAGATCTTTATTTGCCATCCACGTTCTCTTTCTCTCTCCCGCTTTCCCTTCTCATGTCTTCTTTCCTCTCATTGACTTTTCCTACAAGCCACTTCCTCTTTCCATGTCTCTTTGCATTACTGGCACAGTTTGACTCATTCCAGCCAAACTAGGAGGAAAATATTTGAGAGGGAAAGTGAAGAGGATGTAGCAGTCAGCAGAAAACCGCAGAGACCTTGTTGAGATGGTCTTGGGTCGGTCACAAGCATCTTCTCATTGGCCATGAGTGTTTGTGTCACAGTCGTAGGGAAGAGAAATTGCAGAAAGAAGAAACAGGACCTGAAAAAGTTCCAAATCCCTAGGAGGCCTTGATTCTTCAAGAGTTGGGGGAAGGCTAGAGTGAAGTATTCTATCCAAGCCTGGGGAAAACCAGGGTTAGGTTAAGCAATGACTGATCACCGCTGAGACTCGCAACTAAGGCACATATAGCATATCGGTTTGTTTTTCTAATTGTGTGTAACCTCACCCCATTCACATGGCACCTGAACGTTGCAAGGAAGAGCTCTGTGTTCTTCCTGGCACAGCCTAACTGGAAGCACATGTTGCCATGAGCAGGTGACACACGCGGGAAACCTGCCTGATTGGATGTGGTAGAGTCACCATCTGGCCACCTAGCACCTTCTACTGTCACTTACAGCATTTGTAGATAAAGTGCTACAGAGTCCTTAAAAACCGAGTCAAAGCCACATCCAACTGAATTCCCTTCCTGAAAGTCACAGATGCTCAAGGCCCTACATAAAAAGACAGTACTTGGGCTGGGGATATAGCTCAGTGGAATAAGCGCCTGCCTAGCAGGCGCAGGGTCCTGAGTTCGATCCCCGGTACCACCAAAAAAAAAAAAAAAAAAAAAAAGACAGTACTGTACCTGCATGTAGCCCATGCAAACTTACAATTGTCCAGCACACTTTAAATCATTTATAGATTCCTTATAATTTCTAATTCAAGGTAAATGCTATGCTATCATGTATTGTGTAGCAAATAATGTACCATTACAATATATTATTTAGGGTTATTATAACGTACTTCAGGAAGAATAATCCATTGTTACAATGTATCACTTAGGAAAAGCTGGATTGCATTATTTAGGCAATGACGCATCATTACAATGTATCATTTAGGGTGGTTATAATGTACCGCTCAGGGAACAACATATTATGATGTGTCCCTTAGGGTTCTTACAATGTATAGCTTAGGTAATAATGTATTATTACAATGTATCCTTTAGGGCTGTTACAATGTTTCAATTAGGGAATCATGACAGGAAAATGTACTTGTTTAGCCAGTCGCTTTCCCCTTCCACCCCTAGAATATTTTCCGTCATGGCTGGTTGAATTTATGGATGCAGAGCTCACGGAGCGGGAGACAGCCTCGAAAATGCAAACCTGTAAAATCACATAAATCCACTCAAGACGGAGCGCCTTTCCACGCTGGCTTACCCTCCCCATCATGTGAGGCACAGAGCTTGGGAAGATGCTGGGGTTCCCAGGTGAACTGTGTGGGATTTAGAGGAGAAAGGGAGGCAGAAGAGCCCGTGGGCTGCGGGGGCAGGGCGGGGCGGGGCGGGGCGGGGTGGGAAGAGCCGGGCAGAGAAGATGCTGACCTGGCAAATCGCTCTGACATCCCTGTACTGCCCAAACTCAATTTATTTTTTTTTCTTGGAGGTTAGTAACCAGGAGACCTGCTTTTCAATGTTTCCACTGCCAGGACCGTGCGTCTTCTTACCCAGAAAGCATGCTATGGTTGGCCCTTTGCCTTTTGGGGGTCAGCATGGGGGATACTCTGTGGCCACAGGGCTGGCCTTATACCAGCTTTGCGTAGCCAGGCTGCGTGCACCGGGTGAGACCTGGGTTCTCACTGACATGCTTCTTGAGGTCTGGGGTTTCATTGTATTGGTTTGACATTTTTTAAAAAAGGGAGAGGAGGAGGAGGAGGAAAAGGGAAACAGCCACATTGCTGCTGGCTCCTGGGCACTCTTGGCTCCTCCCAGCTTTCAGGGCTGCTGAGGGTCTGAAGACACCAGACCCGGCTGACGAGGCCTGCTATCCAGACTCCTCCTGCTGAGCTCCATGGCTCCTGCCCTTCTGTGCCCCGTGCCCGCCAGGGTCTGCTGGGTGGCTGGGCCTGGGCCCTGGGCCAGCGTTTCTTTGCAAGTATACTTTCTCTCTCTCTCTCCCTTTCCCTCTTTCCCTGGCTCTCGTGCATCAGGAGATTTCACCCCATCCCCGGCTCTGCTTCTGTGTGATTTACTCTCTAACCAGAGTGAGTCACGGTGGGGATTGTACTTGTTCCAAGGGAAAATGGCAGAGGACATTTATGTGTGGTGGTGTTGGGCGCCTGCTCCAGCCCGCCTCAGGGAAGAGTGCAGCATGTCCCTCAGGGGAGACGTCCATGCAGGCCGAGGCCACAGCTGCCCCAGGCCTGACTGTCACTGCCCTGCCATTCTGCCCTTTCCTCGAAACCTCTCCCTGGGTAGAAGGCCACTTCTGGGGCGGGGGACAGCACGTCTAGCTTCTGTCCCCGACACAAGCTAATGTCCCTTCCCACTCTTTCCTTGTGAGGGCCCTTGAATTCCCACCACTGCACCCCGCTTCTAGAGGAAGAAACAGTAGCCCAGAAAGTAGATGAGATGCATCGGTTTCCTGTGACTCAGGAAGGGGTTGGGCTAGGAAGGGAATCCAGTTGGATGTGACTTTGAAGCCTACACATTCCCTGTAGCGGGGGACCCATCTTTATCTGCAGGAGCAGAAGACCTGTGTCCACCCTGAGACAACCCTTGAAGCCCCAAGAAAAGGGCCCTAAGTTGCAGGCTGCAGGGCCTGAGGCCATCGCCCTTGGGTCTAAGCTCAGCAGCTGAGGCTGGATTTACTCCTTTGCCTGGAGTCCTGTTGGTGGCTTCTGATTTAACAAAGCTGTAGTCAGGGTTTACAAGGGAAACAAAGTAATACAGGGCATATAATTTATAGGGTTATTTTATCATAGTCACCCGAAGAATCAAATGCAGAAAAGTGCAGGAAATTTGTCCACACACTAAAGACCCAAAGAATCCAGCTGAGGGCCTGGGTCCCACAGCAGTGTCCCGCATGTGTCCTGTATGACTGTCACACAAGATTGGACCAAGGACCTGCGCTGGGAAGGCCAAAAGGTCAGTGGTGGAAGCTAGAAAGCCTGGGATGAAGGATCTGTGCCAGCGGCTGAGGAATCTGCACTGGTGCCAGAAGTGATGGTCAAAGTAAGGACCAAAGAACCCCAGCCATCCTCAGGTCCTGAGCTCCTCCAATGATAACAGCTAAGCTCATCTCAGGAAAACCAGTACAACATGCCTCTCCAGGAGAACCAACAGCACCGCCTCTTCCTCTCCAGGTCTCCTTTTATGCGGCCAGCAGCAATCCTCAGGTGGGCCCTCTACACCCAGCACCACACTGATTCAGTTCAGCTGGGTGTTACAAGTTTGCCACCAGTTGTCAATCCACCACAGACAGGGAGAACCCAAGTGAACACTTGCTTTATTGGAAGGTCAGTGTGCAAAGCCATTATAAAAGAACTAATATCTTGGCCAAGCCAGTTGTGGTGGCACATACCTGTAATCCCAGCACTTGAGATGCCGAGGCAGGAGGATTTCTGAAAGTTTGAGGCCAGCCTGGACTATTTTGTGAGTTCAAGGCCAGCCTGAACTGCATAGAGAGACCTTGACTCAAAAAACTTAAAAAAAAAAAATCAAGGTCTTGGCCAAATTAGAATGAGTTTGGGGCAAAACTAGAAATCAGTCTAGGTGGACACCTGGTAAATTTTGACACCTGGGACTTGGGGTGGCGGTGGACTAATCCTTTGGCATTTGTCACCTAAGTGCTTATTAGTCCAGGTGGAAGCGTCACAAGAGTGGGAACAATGTGGGGCTGAGGTGACCAGATGGGCTTTGGTCCTGGGTCTCCCACTGACTTGCCATGTGATCTTGGTGTAGACGGTTCTCTCTCAGGTGCTTAGTTTCCTCATTAGCAAAAGAAGGGGATTGGGATAAATAAATTCTAAGAACCTCCCCCTCCCAGAGGCTGGAGCACCCTGAATGTCCACCCAAGGGACTGTGGTGTCCACCTGCATCTCCTGGGCCTGCTCCCAGCCGCCTGGGCCTCCCCAGACCACCTCTGCCTGGGGTGGGGTAAGGGTCAGTTGAAGACCATGGCCATGGTGGCCCTGGCTCCAGGGCAAGTAGCTGCCCATTGGCCTGGCCCCCTACAAGCAGACAGCATGTGTGGGACAGCAACCTGTGCCAGGCAGGTCCCTCTGTGCCCTGTCCACCTCAGGGCCAACCAGCGCCTTCCACCTGGGAGCTGTGTCTTCAGAGGTGGCAATATCTGTGGGCAGGACCTGCGCTTGGCCTTGGAGGGAGCCTTGCTTCAGACCCTGGCAGGTGATCGTGTTGCCTTCCCTGTCTTGTGTGCATCTCTGATGCCACCAAACGCAGAGGGACGGGGGGTTTGCACGACCCTGCAATTGTGGGGGAGTGAAGCAGGGGCTGTGAGCACCACACCGAGGAGTCTCCTTCTCCCCAGGGGAGGCTTCTGTCCTGGAGGACAGAGGATTCAGAGAGGCCCTGGCCTCTCTCCAAGCTGCAGCCCCTCTCCTGGCTCCGGCCATCGGCACCCAGATGGCCCTTGGAGGCATCGCCCCAGTGGGTCCCAAGCTCAGCTCATCTATCGCCCCGAGGCCTGCACTGCTGCTGGGCTCTGTCTTTCCGTCAGGGACACCTGTCTTTCCGTGGGCAAGCACTGCTCTCTCCTCAGTCTCCTCCATCCTCTTGTGCCTCTGGCCTCGCTCTCGTCCTTGCCCTGGCTGCCTCCACTCCCGTCACACTGACCCTGGGGCGATCCGAGCACCTGCCTGCCCCAGGACCTCCACCGTTTTTTCAGCCTGGAAGGCTCTGCTCAGAGATCCATGATTGTCTCAGGCTCTTCCTTTGGGTCTCTGACCTCTGCCACCCCATCTCAGAAGCATTCCTCAATGTCTGTAGAAAGCAGCCCCCCTCACTGCCAGCTGCCACCCCCAGGTCCCTGACCCTGCCTCATGCTCCTCCACTGCACACAGCACTGACAGAGACCACCCAGGGGTCTTGTGCGCGAGAAGACCAGCTCCATTGGGGGGGCAGATTTGACAACGCTGGAAGCACTGAATTTCTAGGACCCAGCATGGGAGCTCCAAAGGGGTTGAATGAATGAGAATGAATGAATGGACTTCTGATGCTCATTGCGAAGACCTGCTGTGAAGCCCCTGCTCTTAGTTCGGGCATCGCCTCTGCTGGCCTGGCTTTCTGCAGCCTTCCTAGCCACCTCTTCTCCTCCACAGTTTCGTCCCTCAGTTCCATTCTTTGCAGAGTGCCAAACACACCCCGCCACAGTACAAATCTGCTCATCTACCCTCCTTCTCTGAAACCTCCCATGGCCCCCCACTGTCTCCCAAGCACAGCCCCTTTGCTCTGGCGTGGAAGTTGCCATTCTGTGTACCTGTGGCGCTCTTCCCATGCATGTCCCCCCTGGCACAGAGAAACCCCACTTCCAGGTCCTCTCCCGATCCCCTCGGCCACCTCCCACCATGCTGAGTTTGACTCTCCTTCATGTGAACACTGAGTCCCCTGCACATCCCTCTGGACATCTGTCAGCTGGGATCAGGGCTCCAGAGCATGTGCCTCTCCTCCCACGGGGCCCAGCCCATCCTGTTCACCTGGCTTTGTGGCTCCGCCAGGGGCCGGGCTCTGGGGACACTGCTACCTGAACTCTTGCAGCATCAGCAAACTGCTTTAGAATATATGTGCTGCCGAAGCGAGCAGAGCAAACTGCTTTAGAGACTGTGACTTCCTGGCCAGACTCAGGGCAGGGCTGCTTCTGTCAGGGTGCCCTTGAGCCTAACCAGGTCATTGCCCTGGGATCCAGCTCAGAATCTTAGGAATCATATCCTTTCCTGGGTCTCAGTTGCTGTGTATGTGAAATGAGACAAGTCCACTTTCCTTACAGGAGCTTGCTCATGTCCCTAACCTGCACCCAGGCAGCTCCCACAGCTTCGTGTCCTTAAAGCCTACAGAGTCCTAATGGTGTGCGCCTTGGACCTCATGGGACCCTGTGGTTCCTGCCCCGACACCTTGGACCCAGCCGACCTTTGTGGGGCCCAGTGCTGCTTCTCCTTGGCACCAAGGGCTCCACCCATAGAGGACACAGGCCTAGCCAGGCCTCTGCCAGTGTTGCCCAGAGTCACAGGGACACTGAGTGGCTCATGGCTCACTGGGTCTAGCTACTGCACTGTGAACACATTAGAGTCATGTGGGTTACATTTTCTTGAAAATACACAAGGTTACAAAAGCCGGGGCAGAGACACAGCCCCGAGGAATTTGTTTTCTTTCCTTTCTGTGTGCCCTTGAATGTTGTTATTGTTGCTGAGTCCCCAGCATGCGGGAAATGTTCAAGATGTCAGGGCCCTCAGCGCACAGCCGGCTTGGCCTGGTTTGAGCTTGGAGTTGGGGGTGTCGTGGGCAGAGGTGACACTCAGGATTATTAAGTGGCCACCCCCCAGGCCTGGCCGCTTAGCCTCCAGCTGCTTTCTCGGGGTTCCTGGACTTTCCAGGAGGCTCCCACCCTGGTGACGCATTGGCACCTGTGTGGGCGTCACCCCAGGTCTGGATTTGGTGACGGGATGGGAAGTGATGTCTACGCTGACACCCTTGGGGGAGGCAGAGGCCAGTCTCCTGTTGGACCTGCTGGGAGTTGTTAGCGGCACACGTTCCTCTGCCCATAGACGCAGTGCAGGCTGGAGCGCAAGCTCTGCCCTGGGGCTGGTGGCCACATCTGCGCCACGGGGCAGTGAGAGCCTGGGCCCCAGGGAGCCCCTCAGCCATGTGGTCAAATGCCTGATTTAAGGGTTTGCTGTTTGCACCTGGAAGCAGTTCAATTACCATTTCCTGCTTTGCTAATTACAAAATGTACTCTGGGTATCCTTGACCTGGCCCAGCACCCCGAGACCTGTGGGTCCCTTCTGTTTGGCCCTTGAGCAAGCCGAGGCTTACGGGGGTTGAGAACTTGTGCCAAGGCCTTGCCCCTAGGACCTTGCCGCATCCTTCCTTAAGGCTCTTGAGCATGGAGCCAAAGGAACGTGCACTGCTGGGGCTCTGTGTATGGTCAGCCAATGCCCCAAAGGCCATCACTGCAGGCCTCTCTCCCTGTGAGTCACACACACAGGGTCCGCTGTGTGGATCCAGCCCTTGGAAGGCTGCCTGCAGGACCGGGAAGGTGGGGGCAGGCAGAGGAAGTAGGGAAGGGTACAGTCAAGTGGTGTGCTCACACAGTGGGTTATCAAGATCCTTCCTGTACACGGCACAGTTTCCTGGGTCCCAAGGTTGCCCTGTGTCTCTCAGCTCAGCTGTGGCACTAAGCACCTGCAGGCCCAGTGGCTGTGGTGGGTGTAACGCTGCCCACCTGGGCCCCAGCCCCTTCCCACTGTGCTCTTGTCACAGGCAGGCGGGCAAAAGCAACCAGGATTCTATCATCTTTCCGCTCCTCTAAACCCAACATTGGAGTCCCGTGCACAGCCTGCTGCTAAGATCGCTCCAGCAACCCCAGCAGGGATCTCTGCTTTCTCAGGCTGCGGGAGCAGAAGGCTAGTGTCCAGTGGGGAACATGAGCCATGTGCCTACGTGGCACCAACGCATGTGGAAAGTCTATGGCCATCGGGGAGACGCCTGGGAGGGGAAGGGAAGGTCATCCTAGGCTAGGAGAAGGATCCAAAGAGCTGGATGGAGAAAGTGACCTCACACAGATGAGTATAATGAGGACCAGGTCCGCTGGGTTTTATATTGCTTTTAAATTGTTTCAAGGGCATGAGCATTGCCTCCTTTGCTGGCTTGTGAGTTACTTGAGAGTGGAACCATGTCTGCTCACACCAAGATTTTGCAGAGTCTAGAAAAATGTGTTAACAGATGCTTAATAAACAAACAGTGGTCCAAATAAGTTCTATCATGGAAACGTCAGCTCAACGTGTTCATGAACCCTCACAGCACGTAAAGAGCGCGGAGGGCATGCGCTGGGAGTCTTTGTGGTTGGGAGAGGCTTACGTCATTAATTCAGCCTTTGAAGGCACGATCTTGGAGCACCTACTAAATGCAGGGCTTATGCCCCTGCCTTTAAGAAAACAATGAAATGAGATTATTATCCCACTTGAGAAATACCAGGGGCGGGGAAACAGGGGCTTCTACAGAGGCACAGGGGAGAGGGGGGTAGGAGACGGCGTCTCAGAGGAAGAGACGTGGAGCTGATAAAAAGAGTATGAGTGAGGATACTTGGGGCTGGGGATACAGCTCAGTGGAATAAGCGCCTGCCTAGCAAGCGCAGGGTCCTGAGTTCAATCCCCAGTACTGCGAAAAAAAAAAAAAAAAAGAATGAGGATACTTGATTCCAGCCGTAAACAGCAATCAAAGCTGGTCAAAATCTATGAACCAGCTATTTTCAGGGGCTGGACAAAGTGAAAGAGAACTCAGTGCTGCAGGGGAGGGGCGCACGGAGCTGTCTCAATGGTCCTGCACGTTTTCCGGGGCACTTTCCTACGCCAGCCCAGGAAAGGCAGAGGGCAGCTGCCTGAGTGGATGGAGGAAATGGTGACTGGCCTGAGGGCTGCACGGTGACTGGGCTTTGGGAGGGGCAGGAAGAGACTTCCCCCAATGCTCTTAAAAGTCCCTCTCATGTGCCTATAATCCCAGCACTCTAGGAGGCTGAGGCAGGAAGATCTTAAGTTTAAACTCATCCTGGGCAACTAAGTGACTTAGTGAGACCCTGTCTCGAAATAAAAAATGAGAAGAGCAGGCAAGTAACTCAGTGCAAAGGCCCTGGATTCAATGCTCAGCACCTGCCCCCCATAGAGTTTCCCTCAGGTCCTGGCATGCACAATGTGAGACTGGAAAATTGATCGGCGAATATGTACCGGGAGCAGAGATTTTAGAGTGTGTCTCATGGCATTGGGGGAGATGGTGGGGTTCCTCCCTAGCCAGGTGGAGAGATCTCAGTGAATACCCTGGGTTTTCATTTAGGACCCCAGGAAATCTATGCTCCAAGGATAAAGACTACCTCCTAGGAGTAAGTGCAGAGCTAAGTGAGACCCACTTTCACTGAGGCCCAATCATGCAGGCAAGATCTAGATCATGTCCCCAGGATACACTGACCACCAGAGCAAGAGGTAGCATTCCTAAAGGAAGCGAACACACCTCTAACATCTATAGTGCTTCACCCATGATATTCAGCACACAACCAAAACTTACTGAGTGAGCAAAGAATGAGAAAAAGTGATGGATGGTCATGAGAGAAAACAGTCACTAGAAGCAGACAAAAGTTGATCCAGACAGAGTTAACAGTAAAGGCCTCGAAGTCAATGACCATAGAATAAAAGGTGGAACAGTGGGACACTGAGAGATTGTTTGATAAAATTAGAACTGAGTAAGAATTAAATGGAAATTCAGAAACTGTAAAATAAAATAACTGAAGTAATGAGGTCATTGGGAGAATTTAGCTGCATTGTAGATACAGAAGACACGCTTAGTAATCTTGAAGACAGAGTGACAGGCAATGCCAAAATTGAAGTAGAGAAAGAAACTTGGAATAAATAGAACCGAGATAAGACAAACACAACAAGATGTTCTCACATACAGTGGTTCGACCCTAGGAAGGAAAAGAGAGAGAAGGACTATACTTGAAGGTAGAGAATTTTCTAAATCTGGTGAAATATATTAAACACAGGCTCAAGAATTTCATAAAACACTCAGCAGAACAAATGCAAATAAAACTTAAGTTCAAAGTGCTGATATTGAAAAAAAGCAGTCAAAGGAAAATGACATTATATTCAAAAGAAGACATGGGAGGCTGAGGCAGGAGGATCATCACAAGTTTGAGACCAGCCTGGGCTACATAGTGAGTTGGAGGCCAGCCTGAACTACATAGTGAGACCCTGTCTGAAAATAAAAAACAAAAAAAGAAATGGAAGATTGGCACCTCAACAGAAATTATAAAGGCAGAAAACAATAGAGACAATTTAAAATGTTAAAAGAAAACTTGCTAATCTAGGATTCTAGGCCTCAGTAAGATAATACTTCAAAAATTAAAGTGAAGTGATGTTTTTCAGACAGACAAACCAAAAAATCCTACTCCCAAAGTGGGAGAACCATTGTCACCGGGCCTGTGTTATAAGAAATGTTAAATAAGTATTTGTTTTTTTGCCAAAAGAAATATCAAACAAGAGCACAGGAATTGGCTGAAGGAAGTGACGAAAGGGTAATTATGTGGGTAAGCAGACACCGATGCTGGCGTTTAAAGCAACAACAATAATAAGAATCATGTGATGTATAATATATGCAGAGGTAACAATCTATGACCAAAATAACACAAAACATAGAACAGGTAACTCGGGTCCAACTGTTGTGAAGGTCCTCTGTTATTTAGGAAAGTGGTACAAGTTCTAACAGTAACATTAAATAGATGGGAATAAATCAAGAATGCATAGTGTCATTTCTACAGTGTCCATGGAAAGGCTTATAAAAGAAGCTACAGCTAACAAACTAATAGCAGAGAAGAAAGAGCATCCAAAATAATAACCGAATGATTAAAAATAAAAGATCAGAAAAGATTAATATGGGGACAAAACCCGAGTGAGACAAGTAAATACACATGGTAAGATGGAGACTTCAGTGCAATATGTCAGCTCTCACTAAATGTAACTATGTGAATAAATGGCAAGGATTACCAGGACAGATTTAAAGAACTATGTGCTATTTGAAAGAGAAATGCTTTAAATGTACAAGTACAGAAAAGTTTAAAAAAGGCTCTCAAGAGATAGCACACACAAAATTGGCCAAAAGGCAATGCCCCTAATGAATATCAAAGTAACCTTAAGGAAGAAATAAAAAGAGATGGGTCAAATCACCATGAAAATATAACACTCCTACATTTGCACCTGCTTAAATAGATTCAAGTCACAGAAAGCCAAGCTGGTAGAACTAAAAGGAAATAATTAGCTTCCCAAAGGTAACTGGAACTTTTAATAAACCTTTCAGAAATTGATAGAATCAGCTAACAAAAATCAGTAAGAAGGTAGGTGATTTGAACTGTACAACCACAAGTAGAAAAGTACCTTAAAAACTCTAGAACCACAGTTCTCAAGTGCACTGGGAATTCACATATTTTCTTTCACATAGGAAATATTAACAATAGTAACGGATTTAAATTATACAATATCTCCTCTGATCACTTTGAATTAAATTAGTCCTGTAACATAGAATAACTAGAGAATCTTCAGAAATTTGGAAATTTAACAAAACATTTCTAACTCATGAGTCAAAGAGAAATCACAATGGAAATCAGAGATTATTTTAATCTGAGTAAGAATGAGGACATCAAAATTTATGGGATTCAGCTAAAGCCACATTTAGAGGAAATTATAGCCTTATATGTATGTATCAGAAAAGAAACAGGATAATAATAAAGTCAAGAATTGAAATAAGAAGCTAGAAAAAGACAAAAATTCAAAATATGGAAAAACGTAATTTTTAAAAGGAGTGGAAATCAGTGAAAAACAGATTTAATAGAGAAAAATCAATAGAGTCAAGATGAACCTTAGAATGTGTTAATGAAATTGATTTACTCACAAGACTGATTAATACCAAGAGAAACAACACAAATTACCAAGAAGAATGGAAAGGAAGATGTTGCTACAGACATAAAAATAAAAAAACCCAGGAGGCCAATAAATAATATTTGGTTGATAAAGTTTGAATGAAACTGAAAAATTACTTACAGACACAAAGCACAAATTTGCACACAAATTACAAACACAAGTTACCAAACTTAAGAAGCAATAGGGAATCTGAAGAGTCCATTATCTTTAAGAAATTGAATCTGTAATTAAAAATCCTTCTGCAAAGAAAACTCCAGATGCTGTACTAGTGGTTTCCCCAAACATTTAAAGAAGTTATAATACAAACCATATGTTCTACCAGGAAACAGCAAAAGTGAGAACACTTTTCAACACATTTTATGAAGTCTGAATGACTGTAATGCCGAAACCTGACACATGGATTACACAATAAAAATACACCTCCCCAAAACAAAATAGAAGCAAGTATCTCATAAAAACAAAATTCCTCCGTGTATGTGAGAGAAGACATGGCCAGCAAGTGAAGTTTATGCCGATGTGTCTGTCACATTTCCACCACTGTGACAAAATGCTCGACACCCACAACTTAGCGGAGGGAAGGTTTGTTGTGGCTTCTGGCTGAAGAGGGGTCAGTCCATGGTGATCTGGCTCCAAGGAAGAGACACCACGGCAGAAGAGAATGGTGGAGAACTACTCAGCTCACGGCAGCCAGAAGCACAGACAGCAAGAGCCAGAAGCAAACGAGCACTCATGACCTGATCATCGCGGGAAACACCCACAGACACACCCGGAAGTATGCTTGATTAATTTCCTATCTAATCAGATGGACAGTTGAGAGTAACCATCACACTACAGAACGCAAGTTTGGTTTAATGCCAAAAACAAAGCAAACACACAGCAATAACAACTTCAGCTCAACTAATCAATATAATTAATCATAGGAACAGAAGAAAGAAGCACAGAATCATCTCAATTATTGCAAAAAAAAAAAAAAAAACCCCACCAAAAAAGAGCATCTGATAAAGTTCCATAGTTGTTCACAATTTTTGTAAAACCAACCCAAGAAAACTAGGGATAGAGGAAAACTTCTTCAGTCTGAAGGTACCTACAATAAACAGATGAATGTAATTATTTAATCATAGAATGCCAGAAATTTTCCTTTTGATAGTGGAAATAAAAGAATATTTGGTTACATCAAATAAAAGAATATTTGATGAATAAAAGAATATTTCAACTTTGCACTGAAAGTTTCAGCCACTACAATTAGGTAGAAATATAAATAAAGATATGAAGACTAGAAAGGAGAAAAACTGATTATTTCACGTGCTCTGGTTGCATACACAGGAAATCCAAAAGAATTTACAAGCAAGCTATTAGAAATAATAAGTGATTTTAGCAAAGTTATGAGATAAAAGATAAATATACAAAATAACTTGTATTTTTTATGTAGAATTAAAAAGGCAAATGAAATAAGAACATTTCATTTCAACAGAATAAAATATAAATATGTAAGAATTGATGTAATAAAAGAAATTCAAGGCTTTTACACTGAAAATTTTAAGGCATTGCTGACAAATTTAAAAAGCTGAATAAATGAGGGTGATACACATGTTCATGGATTAGAAGACTCAATATTATTAAGATTTCACTACTCTATAAAATTCAGTGCAAAGCAAATCAAAATCTTAGCTCATTTTTATTGGGGGAAATGGACAAGCTGGCTCTAAAATTCATATGGAACTAAAAGACCTAGGACAGGCAACAAAATATTTTCAGGGAAAAACAAACAAACTACTCATACGACTTGACTTCAAGACCCACTTTGAAGCTATAGTAACAGGGACTTTTTATTGGTGCAAGTTTAAATAAACAAACAATAGAGACAAGAAATAGGTACACATGTATATATATGGTCACCCCATTTTAAAACAAGACAGTGTTAGAATTTTATAGTCTTTTAACGAACAGTGTCAAACCTATAACCATAGCACTCTGGGAGGCTGAGGCAGGAGGATCACAAGCTTGAACACACCTGGGCAACTTTGTGACTTAGTGAGAGCATGTCTCAAAATGAAAAATAAAAACAAAAATAGATTTTTTTGCACATGGGAAGGGGACAAAGAGATGAAGGAGGGAGGGAGGGGAAAGTAAAAATTTAAGAATGTTATATACATGTTCTAACTCCCCATAATGAACATAATCATTGTGTTCTACAAACATGTACCAGTATTATTTATTTATTGTCTTTTTGAGACAGGGTCTTGCTGTGCAGTTCAGGCTGGTCTTGAGCTCACTTTGTAGCCCAGGCTGGTCTTGAACTTGCAATGACCTTCCTGCCTCAGCCTCCCAAGTGCCGGGATTACAGGCATGTGCCACCATGCCCAGCTATTTATTTATTTATATATTAATTTAAAATGTAAACAACCACAACAACAAAACTAACAGTGGCAGGTCAAGTGGATATCCACGTTTTTACAAACTGCAATCTTTATTCCATGTCTTACACAAACCTTAATGAGATGGTTGAGTGTGCATAATTCTAGCACTCTGAGAGACTAAGGCAGAAGGATTGCAAATTCCAGCCCATGGGCAGTTTAGTGGCTTAGGGAGACCTTGTTTCAAGTTAAAACTTTTCTTTTCAAAGGGCTGGGGATGTAGCTCAGTGTGAAGGCCCTGGATTCAATCTCTACTACCCTACTACTGAAAGAGAGAGAAAGGGAGGGAGACAGAGAGAAATGAATTGTTGATTTTAATGAGAAAGAAAGAGCATCAAACTTCTTGAAGAAAACATAGGAATATATTTTTATGATTTGGGGAGACACAAATATTTCTTAAATTGGACACACAAAAATCACTAACCATAAAAGGTGAGTAAATTAGACTTTAATTAAAGGTCCCACTGACAGCATGAAGAAGGAAGGTATAGAGTGGAAAAGAGATTTGCAATGTTTCTGACAAAGGACTTGTATACCGAACAGGTGGTTTTTTTTTTTTTTTTTTGTCTTTTTGAGACAGGATCTTGCTATGCAGTTCAGGCTGGCCTTGAATTCACTTTGTAGCCCGGGCTGGTCTCGAACTCACAGCAATCCTCCTGCCTCAGCTTCCCGAGTGCTGGGATTATAGGCATGTGCCACCACGCCTGGCTACAGAGCAGATTTTTATCATCCTATAAATCTATAAGAAGACACACAACACTATTTTAAAAATGAACAGAAGATCTGATCAGATGCTGCACAAAAAAATGAGCATCAAAATGGCCAGTGAATTTACCAAAGTCACTCACCATCATCAGTAGAGAAATGCAAATTAAGTCCACAATGAGAATCCACTACCTGCCCCTGGAATGACTACAATTAAAGGGATGATAATATGTGTTAGTGAGGATGTGGGACAACTAGAACACTCTTATTTTACTACAGAGAGTTTAAACTGGTGAACCACTCGGGGGGAAAAGTGCTTGGCAGATGCTACTAAAGTTAATTGTGCACCTACACTTTGTCCAGGCGATTCTAACCTTGAGTACATACAAGAAGAATGAGGACATATGTCTCTTCCCCAGGAATGTTAACTGCATCTCCTTTAGATGTAGCGCCAAACATCCCAAGTGACCCAAGTGTAAACTGAAAATAGTAAACTGAAAATTGTGGTAAAGTAATACAAAGGAATATGGTGCAGAACAGGAAAGTGTGAAGCATAGCACATTCACCAGTGTGTCAAACCTCACAGACACAACGTTGACTAAAAGATGGCAGATAGTCAGGCGTGGTGGCACACATCTCTAAGCCCAGCTACTCAGGAGGCTGAGGCAGGGGGATCACAAGTTTAAGCCCAGCCAGAGCAAGTTACCACGACCCTGCTTCAAAAATAAAAAATACAAAAAAGAGAGGGATGTAGCTCAATGTGAAGGCAATGGGATGGGGACATTTAAGAAGTGGGACATAGGGCAGGGTAACTGTCCCGGGTCATTGCCTTCAAAAGGTGCTCCTGCTGGGTGTGGAATCAGTTTGCATGCGGCCAGCGAGCCTGGTGAGCCAGGTGCTGACTCTGGCTTTCTGTGCTACCACGTGATCTCTCCTGCACCTGTTATCATGAGGCCACTCAGTCTGGGACTCTCAGCTTCCAAGGCCATGAACTAAATAAACCTTTTTTATAAAGCCTCCAGCCTCAGTTCTTTCATTACAGCCACAGAAAATAGACTCATACAGGCTTCTGACAGGGCCAAGCAGAAGCCTTGTCCTTTCCATCCCAGGAAAGAAAGAGGGCCTTGTTTTCCACTGTAAACCAGCCAGACAGGAGAACAGGGATTATCAGTCAAGGTGCACGAGGAATTGGCCTGGGGTGATGCATGTGGTCTAGAACTAATTTGTGGTGATGGTTGCTTAACTTGGTAAACTTACTTAAGAAGCATTGACTTGTCCACTTGACATGAATGGAGTATATGATGAAATATGCCTCCACAAAGATATTTTTAAAAACTGGAGGTAGATTATAGAGAGTCCTTCTTGGTCCTTGTCACAGCCCAGGAAGTCTGTATTTGTGATCCCATAAAAAGTTACTGGAATCCTAGTGGGTTAATTCCAGTCTACCACTTCCAGGGCAGCCCATGGCGAGAATAAAGACACTAAGGCATATTTGTAATTATGGGGAGTCCAGGGGTCCTAAGTCTAGCCATGATGGTGGCCATCGGGAACAAAGGCCTCAACCCAGGGCTGAACCCAGGTTTTATTCATTCGTGAAGAAGGGAGTGGCTGGAGGACAAGTGACTATGAGAACCGTGGGAAGCAGGTGAATGCCGCGAGCCGGGCTGGGTAGGAGGCCTGAAACCACCTCTGCGATATGCAGAGAAGGATCTGCAGAAAGAGTCATCTGCAGACACAATGGAGATGGTATCCAATGTTTTGGGGTCGGTGCTTCAGCTGATGTGTAATGTTTGAAGCCCCAGGAAGTCACAGCCTCTATCCCAAGGCTTGATTTCAGCCGACAGTGTGGAGCATGGGCTCAACATCCCGCCTCATCCTGGTTCACTTGTGGGGACAATGGGGGCTGGGGGGTCCGGGGAAACAGGCCTGCTGTCTCCAAAGATTACCATCAGCACCTCCGCTAGACCCACATGCACTGTTTAAAGCCAACTGAAGGGACAAGTAAAAGTCCCAGCCAGCTCTGTACATCAGTACATGGAAACAGGGTCAGGCTCAGCCAAAATGGAGACAACTGCTCCTCTTTCAAGGAGAACCACCCAGGTGGTCCTCCACAGAGATCCTTCTTCTGACTTGTCATGGTCCAGTTCATAAGACTCACCTCGCTCCTGAGAGACCCAATCCAGTCTCTTAAGAAAGACATTAATCCATTCACGAGGGTGGAGCCCCTTGGCCTACTGACCTCCAAAAGGCCCCACCACCCCTCAGCACCACGCTGTTGGTAGACACACTGCAGCATGAGCTCTGGGGGTACAGGGCACTGCGGAACCACAGCAGTGCCATGTGTGTGTGTTGGTGTTACTTGTGATTTTCCCAAAGAGCGGAGGCACTTGGCAGTCAGTGGCCATGAGGCTCTTTCTGTCCCCCAACTTGGCCTGACCTTCAGTTCCCTTCACCCCACTGTTAGCACGCTCACCCTCCCCCATCCCACCAGAGACCCCAACAGCTCCCCAGCAGGGCAGGAGTGAAGCTGCCTCCTGCACTGATGAAACACTAAATTCCAGGGCATACAAGAGGTGCCTGACAGCTCTGTCACATGATCCAGAGGAGGTGTTGTTCACAGACAAGGAGATGCAGTGCCCGAGAACCCGACCACACAGGGAATCACGGTCATCGTCTCACCCGCTGGGGTGAGCACTCAGTCACCAGCATCCCCTGAGAGCTACGTGACAGGGCAGGCTGCACAGGCCCCGGGTGTGGGCGCCCGCTCTCACTCACCACTTCTTGCCTCCGATGTCGTGCTGCTGCACCGTGTAGCCGAAGAAGGCGGCCTTGGGGCCCGTGAGGACCCGTGGCCTCCTGGTGTCCATGTTGAAGGTGTCTGTGAATCCTGGGCAGGAGGAAAGGAGAGTGGAGTCAGACAGGAGGAGGCCTGGCCCGGGGCATGGCGGGACCCACCACAGGGCCTCCCACCATGGAGCGTCCCACAGTCTGATGGGAAAGGACCTCCCCTGTCCCAGGGAGTCCAACAGCTGATGGAGGCGGCAGAAGCCCTGCCCTTAGGGAGTCTGAACGGCAGACCCAGCTTCCTCCCAGAGGATCTCTGGTGTTCCGGGGAGACACAGCTGCCCACTTCCTGTTCCACCTCACCTCCCTCCGATGGTGCTTCTCCCAGCTTTGGTAGGTCCCGTCTTCCATCTTCTCCTCTCTACCTCTCTCTTCTTCCTCTCATCTCGTCAGAGAACTGACCTCCCACCTCCTTCTTGGCCTGGGCCCTGGCTCTGCCGGCTGACCTCTCCTCTGAGCCTGCGTGCGAAGCTCTGTCTGCCTTTGAAGGAGGAAGTCCCCTGACCCTGTGCCGGGGCCTCCAGAGCCTCTCTGTTTGGCTACCTCACACAGCCACCGGCTGCCAAGCGCTTACCCTCTTTGGGAAAACAACAAGAAATATCAGTACGCATGTGTGTGGTGTTGCTGTGCTTTCAGTGCTTTGACCCCACCAAAGCTTATGCTGAAAGGACCCCGATAAGATGGTGTTGGTATTTAGGATGTCATTAGGCCAAGGGGTTCCACCCTCATGAATGGACTAATGTCTTTCTTAAGACACTGGATTGGGTCTCTCAAGAATGAGGTAGGTCTTGTGGGATTGGATCAGTTACCTCGAGAGCAGGTGGCTATAAAGCAAGGTTACCCTGATGTTGTGCCGCTTCTGCACCCACCTGCCTGGCACCATAGCACAAGCCCATGCCTGGTGGATGCCCTGGGTATAGCACTGGGGAGACTGAGCTTTGGCCTGGGGTGCAGTGGGGCAGGAGAGCTCAGAACCGGACCGTGGTGACCCACCCTGTGATCCCTTGCTCTATGAGGCACTTTCAAGGCCATGTCTGGCCTTGATCTCCACCCAAGTTACACCCCTGCTGGCTGTCAGCACTAACAGGACCACTGAGTTTAAGTCTGGGGGACTTCACGATAGAATCCTGCCCATGCCAGAACTTCCAGGTAAGTGAAAAGCGATCAGCAGAGTAAAACTTTTATCATCACTCTTTTCCCATGCAGGGCATGTCATACACTTCAAAGAACACTCACACACCTGCTGTCAGTTAGTCCTCATGACGGCCTATGGGGTGGGCAGCAAAGGGACAGCTGAGGGTCAGAGAGGTTGGCCCACCTCCCCTAGGTCCCACAGCCTGCCAGAAGGGGGCTCTGAGCTGAGCGTGTCCCCCTCCTCCTTCCCCAAGTGCTGACCTCCTGGTCTACATGTTTGAGGGTGACACCCTGGGGCACCGCCTGAGCAGAGCCTCTTTTACAGAAGCAAGCAGTTTCCTGCACTCTTTCTTCTTACAAGCGATGGCCGTGAACTCACATTAACTGTACTAGGTAATGGGTTCCGCTGTGATACTTCCAAAGTGCAGACATTGTACTCTGATCATATCCACCTTCTCTTACCCTCTTTTTTTGCTTGATAAATGGATTTGCCCATATTCCTTCACCAGAGTTACAGAATCAAGGTGCCCAGGGGTGGCGGAGGGTGGAGCTGGAAGACTATGGCATAGGGAAGCAGGTTCACAGGACCTCGCTTGCCCAGGGCAACCCATAGGCTGTCTGGACACCAGGGTTAGAAGGGCCTGAGGCTGGGCTAGGGATATAGCTCAGTGGCAGAAGCGCTTGCCTGGCAAGCAGAAGGTTCTGAGTTCCATCTCCAGTACTGAGAAAGAAAAAAGAAAGGCCCGAGGTCAAGTCTGGGCTTGGGGGGAAGAGCAGCGTGGCCCACGCAAGGACCGACCACAGTACAGGGGGACAGTGGCAGCAAGTGACCAGGGAGCTGCCAGCTCTTCTTCATGATTCCTGGTCTGACGTGTGGATTTGGTGTCGTGGCCCTGGCGTGGAGCAGGGGAAGGAGAGGAAGTTGGCCTGCGCCGGGCAGATGCAACAGCCCTGGAGAAGAGACCTCGGTCAGAGAGTGCACTGGGCACAGAGGAGGGGGCGCTGGGGACAGAGTCATCTCTCTAGTCTTGTTCCAGGAGTGAGCACATACACGCATGCGCACACATGCCCCAGTATGCATGTGTGTATATACTTACACAGCCATGCACACGCATACAGAGATACACACACACACATTCACAGACGCATGTGTATACCTACACATAGGTGCACACACACATACACAAGCATGGACACACAAATGCATCCGTGAGCATGCAGAAATACATTCACACACATGTACACATGGACATACACACATGTGTGCAGGCGTGATCTTGGGGTAGTGCTTTATCTGGGTCCTGGGAGCCCTCTGGAGGTGAGCTCTTCCCCTCTGCCTGCTGAAGGAGGAGGGTGTGTTCCGGTTGCCAGGAAAGCCAGCCCAGCCACCCCTTTGGGCCTGCAGAGGGCAGAAGGCCAGTGGGTATGAAGTCATTGTGTCTTTGGGGTCTCCTCTGCCGGTGCCATCTCTCAGTGCTCCTAGTGCAGCCAAGGTCCACCACCCCAGCTCCACACCCTCACTGATCTCCCCGACCCCAATTTCCCCCCAAAACTGAACTCCTACCGCCAGGCCCTGGGAGGTCCCTGCTTATCAACCCCCATCTCTTGCTGCCAGCCTGCTGTCTCCTGAGCTCTGCCCATTCTCTCTCAGGTCCCGCTGTCCCCTCTGCCTGGACTGCTCTTCCTCTCGCTCCCACCCAGTCTCCATTTCTGTGCCATGGGATCCGTCACCAGGCCGCCCACACTCATCCCCTCACTCTGCCTCGCTGGTCCTCAGAGCACTTATCACAAGCACATCTCACATGTGTTTGTTCACAAAGACATCATTCTAGGTACATCATCAAGCATCATTCTAGGTACCTACTCACTCCTTTTACATTGGTCAATCACGTGTTACACTGACCTTGTGAGATACAGGCCATCATGCCTTGGGAGGTTGAATAATTTGTCTGAAATTACTCAACAGGGAATAGATTAGCTAGGAACATGATTGCGTGGCTTGGAATGCCAGGTCTCCCTCCCTGGGAAGCCGGCCTTTCTCAGAAAGGATACAATGGGCAGAATTTTAGAAGAAGAGGTCCTTTCTCCTGCCTAGGTCTCAGCAGGCCACCCATGTGCCCTGGCTGTGGTGGGAGCTCTTAGCTCAGAATCTGATCTGACTTTTCAAAAAAGCATTAGTTAGGCTGGGTGTGGTAGTGCACGCTTGTAATTTTAGCACTGGGGAGGCTAAGGCAGGAGAATGCTATTAGTTTGAGACCAGCTTGGGCTATAAAGTGAGTTCAAGACCAGCCTGAACTGCATAGTGAAACCCTGTCTCAAAAAAGACCAAAAAAAAAAAGCATCAGTTAGTCCCAAGGAGGGACCGCAGCAGCAACATCACATGTGAACATTGCTTGGGTGCACTGTTCTTAAAGTCACCCAGAGCAGGGGAAGATGGACCCACCACTTCCCAGCAGGTGGGTACCCACAGCCCCAAGTGCTGCAGGATGTGGCCAAGGTATGACTATGGCTACCGTCAGCTCAATATCATGTGCCAGCTGTGTGTCCACACATGACGTTCTCACAGCCACCCTCCCCTTCCCAGACACTTTCCCAGGGACCTCAGGAGAAAAGTCTAAAACCTTCTATGAAGTCCCAAGGCCCTCAGCCTGCCCAGCCGCATCTTGTATGCATTTTCTTCTGACTCCCTGTGGCCCAGTCACCAAGGTCTCTGTTCTTTGGCCAGACATACCAGGCCCCTCTGCCGTGGGGCCTTGGCATATGCCATATCCTGTCTGAATCTCTCATGAACTTCCCATCGTCTTCAAATCTTGGCATGGTGTCACATGTATCCTCCTCAGGAAGCTTTCCTGACCCCCAATCTTGCTTAACAATCTTGTCTCTGCCCTGGTGCACTTGCGGACCCATCACCGAGAGGTCTGGTTACGTCCCCTCCTGCTGCAGCTGGTCACCATCCAGCTGATGTGTGCGATTCCGTGATTACGCCTGGCTCTTGTTCTCTGTTGGTTCAGTGTTTTTGCATGTGCTGTTCATGGAGCCCATGGGGCTCCCTTTCCTCCTCCTCACGCTTCAAGGCCCAGTTCTAATGACATCTCTGTCACAGAGCAGTCTGTCCACGGGACCACCTTAGTATGGGCCACTCAGAGCTTCCATCACTCCACTTTGGGTTACAACAGCTTCCCACCTGCATCTTCCTCCTATCGGGCTTCTTCAGAGTGACATCCATGAAAACACTTAACTTTTATCTCCTCCCTATGTCCAGAAGGTGCAGACAGACTCAGTATTTGGTGGTTTCTTCCTGCCTAGGTTTACCCTCTAGCTCCCTGATGTAGGTGCTGATGGTCCTCTACCACTTAGATAACAAGAGTACAAATAACAGTGCACATTTACATAGCACTTACTTCTCTTAGACACATTTATCCCTCTGTTATTGCCCCTTTCTGAAGCACTCCTGGAAGTCCTCTTTCATGAGGGTCTTCTTGAGGTGTGATTTACAATACAGTGAATGTCGCTGCTGAGCCCCACCCACAGGGAAGGCAGCCTCGTGAAAACATCATGGTGTGTCCTCATCCACCTTATTTACCAGATCTGCCTCCGTGTGACTTCTGGTTCTTCTTCAAACTCAAAATGACCGCGAAAGGTTAAGATTTAGAATTGACTCAGGCTGTGGAGGCAGCCACAGCAGTGTCACTGAAGAGACTTAGAAAAGACTTCCAGAACTGTTCCAGAAAGTGGCCAAGACAGTGGGACAAGTGTGTTCAAAACAAGGGAAATATTTTGAGGGGGATTCCTGGCAATGTGTCCTAAGTTTAAAAAAAAATGTAAGCATTTACTGTCATTTTCAACCACACCTCATAGATAGCTATAGAGGTACAGGGACAGGTAGTGGTATTGAGATATAAATTATGGTGCTGAGGACGAAACCCAGAGCTTCATGCATACAAGGCCCATGTTGCAGACCGAGTTATGCCTCCAACCCTTATTATTCTGGTCTTACAGACAAGGAGTGGAAGCACAGTTGAGGCCAGCACATGGCCAGGTCCCACATGCCAGGCAGTGCTGGGGTAGACTTGCAGCCTCATGGCTCACGAGCCACCCCGCTTCTACCACTGAGCCCTCCTCTCCCGTGTGAGCTGCCAGTCTCCTGAGTTCCTGAGTCTGCGCTGCAGAGGTCCCTCCATGTCCAATCTGTCCCTTCAAAGCCTCCCCCTCCTGGGTCCCACCCCCTTGGGTCCTGCTGCCAGAGGACAGTCTGTGAACCCGATTACAAGAGGTGCAACAGGGACAGTAGGCTGGGGCAGTCACGAGGGCCCTGGAAGTCCCCATGAAGCAGCAGATTTGGGGCTTCAGCAGAAGGAAACCACTCCACAGAACCTAAGAGTGAACGTCTCTTGTCTGCCAGCCCATTGCTCAGAACCCGGCCTCACCACGTCTCTGGCCCTGTTCTGTGTTCTGATGCACTACTTCTGTTTTCCTGCAGAGTGAGAGCTGCGATGGGTGAGGAAGGCTGGGAACATCACCCAGTTTCTCTATTTGTCTCCCTCTCCCCTGTTTTCTTTGGGGCCCTAAAGAAGCAAATTGAAGGGAGGGAGAGAGGAAGAGGTGGGAGAAAAGACACCAACATGCCCTGAGCAAAAAGGCTTGGCAAAGTGGACTTCCTGCTGTAGGCAACAAGGAAAAAACTGCGTGTTCCAAAGCGAGAAAGAAGTGAGCTCTCTGTGCCTGGGCTTTCTTTACCACAGCACTGCAGCCTTTTGAACAGGCAGGAAGTCTGTGGCAGTCTCACCCTGCAGCCAGCCAGCCCTCCCTGCCGCCCAAGGCCATGGTTTCAGAGACAGGTGTCAGATAAGGCAGTGCCAGGGTGGGGCATCACTGGCATCTGAGCCTGAGTCCAGGCTCCTGTAACTGGACTGTGTTCAGGGTTTAGTGAGAGCTCACTAAGTGACAAGATAAAACATGTACATTGAACATAATGAATTCCACATGCCCGCCTCCTGTCTTAGGACTCTGAGCATGAGGGCAGGGACTGAATTCCCACCACAGGGCCTGGGGCACCAAAGGTGCTCAGTACAATGTGTTGAATGCAGGTAGAAAAGTCAGCTAGCCTACTACCATGACCACCTGACCCCAGCAGAGACTCCAAGCCCTGTGTGTGTGGCTGCATTAACTCATTCTGTACTCACAATAACTCTAAGAGGCAGATCGGACTGTGTCCCCTCCTATTTAGGTGAAACAGCTAAGGCACAGGGAACCTGATGCTTGCCATGAGCCAAACAGGTAGCAAATGGCACAGCTGGAGTACGAAGTAGGTGGCCCTGCTCCAGATGGCACAGCAGTCCCTTCTTTTTACTTTCCTGTCACACCGTCTGTCCTCTGGAGCACATCTTCCCTGTCCACTTGACTTTGGACTGGGTCAGCTTCCAGCCCACACTGCAGGATGCCTTGTCTGTGACTGTGTGCTCATGTATGTTTCTGCCTGTGGTGGGAGAAGTGTTTGGTGAACTACCCTCCCGATCCCAAGATGAGGACCAGACAGTTTAGTAGTTGGCCCAGCTGATGTGAGACCACTTCCCCCTACTGATGAGCAGTCTCAGTGAGGTCCCAAGGTCATTCAGTTGAGCTTAGCTTGGAGCTGATCCCAGACATGTGAACTAAAGGATTGCTGTGTATCATTGAGATTCTGAAGGACTATTTGTTACACAGCATTATTACAGCAATTGCTAGCTGATACAGCCTAGCTCTTAAATGATGGACTATCAGAGAAGAAATGTGTAGGGAGCAGCTGAACCTGGGACTAGAGCAAGGCCAGCCCCAAGAACACAAGGTGCCCAAGGTGAGCCGCATGAACCAGCTGACAGGCAGAGGAGTGTCATGTGACATCAATCTGTTGAATGTATAAATCAATGCCTGTAGTATTGGGACATTCTTTTCTCCCATCAGGAGAGGAGGCTCCACCTGATCTCAGCTTTCTGTATTCTGACTCTTGTTTTCAATTCTTCATTTCCCATTGTCTGCTCCACTGGGAATTTAGAGAGCTGCACTGAACATGGCATTTTAGCATCTGAACAGGGAAGTGGGGTATGTGGAAACTCGTCATATAGCAGGTGACAGAACACGTCCAAGTGTGCGTGTAAATAAAACAGGCTCATGCAAGCAAAAGAGGCTCAAGACATGCATAGGGAAGAGAGATGTATCGATATCAGTATTGATCTCACCAGGTTAAAACACGGGGCACAGCCAATGGTTCGCCACTCACCATGGAGACAAAAGGGGCACTACAGCTCAGAGAGCTTCTCTGAGGCAGTGGGGCCCCGGCTTGGCAGGGTAGGTTGTGCTTGGTGGGTGGGTGGTTCTCAGGGGCCCTCACTGCGGAGTTGGTGTCTGTGTTCCACTGCTGGTTGTGAGGGGTGGGCAGCAAGGTGGAGGCCTGGCCAGCCCCACCTCCCATGTACTGCAGCACAAGCTCTGCCACGGCCCCACTGAACCTCTGAACTGCAGGCCTGCCCGTACCTCAGCATTCACTGTGCTCTGCAACTAGAGGCTCTTGGGGCAGCAGGAAGGTGAATGGGTGGTGATGGCACAGTGATGCCCTCAGTGGCTTTGCCACTGTGACCACCCTGCAGCCTGTGATGCCCAAGAGACTCTGCAGTCCACTGATGGCCAGGCAGCAATGGAGCCAAGGCCCATGGTACCCTCCTCTGGTGGCCCTTCACTGCTCATGGGCCCATAATGCTGGTAAAGGCTCAGCTTATATGAGAGCTGCCTTCCAAATGTTTTGTAAAACACTTTACATTTTCCTTACCATAGGAATTCCTTATAACCCTCAAGGTCTAAATACTGTTAAATGTGCTCATTGTATGTTCAAAATTCAACTACGAAACAGAAAAGGGGAGTCCTTCCCTACAAAATTCACACTTCATAATAGACTTCACTCAGCCATGTATATACTATTAACCTTTTAAATCCTACTAGGGATGGGACTACAGCAGCAGAAAGACAATTAAATCAGGTAAAGGAAAAGAAGCTGGGAAAGATCTTCATACTGGACAATGGAGGGGACCCAGCCCAGTACTCATTTGGGGTCAGATCATGGGCCCAGATCCAGGGAAGGAGTTGGTTCCACCTCTCAAGAAGATGATACTCATTCCCGTGGCAGGAATGCTTTGGATACTGCACCACAACCAGTAGACAAGGATGGGGCTATACCCGACCTGGGGCCAATTAAAGAAATCGACCCAGGATGTGCAGGAGATGGTAAACAAAAATAGGAATCAGAGATCTGAGTGGGTGATGGAGTGTGTGGAAATAACTGAGCTGAAAGCTTTGTGAGAGAAAGGGATGCAAAAGCTATCAGTATTCTTAAAACAAAATAAAATTATATATATATATATATATATATATATATATATATATATTGTTCTTTCTAAATTCTTCTTATAAGAGATCTCTGCTAATTGACCTACAAAAATTCTGACTAGTCTATTTATAATTACAAACTTCTAAAGTTGTAAAAGAATTATTATAATTCATTTTGGCCAAAAAATACATTTGCATGCACTCTGATGGTATAAGTAGACTGTGTATGTTTGTTTGTCCATTTGTCCTGTCTGAGAGCAGCTGCTTTTTTATTTGAGATCAACAGTTTTTTTCTCTTTTCTTTTGCATTTTTGGACCATTTGTTCAGAATTTAATTTGCTTTCTAGATTTAAAAAGCGTGCTTCCACCTGGGTTGCCAGCTGGTCAATATATCAAAATTGGTTTTCTCATAGGTCATCAGACTTTTGTTAAGGTAACTAAATGGGGACACTTCAGGCTTAGAGAATTATCGGTCAGGGTTCCCCTTGGTAAATAAAGCAGCATCTGTCTGGGAAGGTCTCCTAGGCTTTGTTCACTAATGGGAGGCCCCCATGATCTCTATAGCATTATGGGAGACACAACAATAAATGTTATTAAAAACATATTATTGTGATATATGTACACTGGTCATCATCAAAAGGTTAAGTTTTCTAAAAATAAAACAATAAGGTTTTCTGATTTAAAGATGCTTTGGTACAAAACTAAATTAAGAAACAAAAGTTTTCATATGACTATGACAATTGTTATTAATCTTGTAGTGTATTGAATGTATCCATGCTCTCCGATGTACAGGTCTTCCAAAATGTAAAATAGGAATTGTTTATGGTGATAGACTTTTCTTTCAGATTCAGATCCCTGCCTTTAACAAAAACTTATGTGATGCACATGCTGTGTACACACCACTATAGTTAGAGATGCCTAGACATTCAACAGTCCAGACAGTGGATTATTATTATTTTCTGGTACTAGGAATTGAACTCAGGACCTCATGCTTGCCAGGCAGGTGTTGCACCACTGAGCTATCACCCCTAAACAGTACAGACAATGTCACATGGTGTCACATGGTGACATTGTCTTCAGTGACATTCCATTAAAGGTCAACAAGTTAGGTAAAAGCTTCTTAGGTACTAGATAGAGATGATTGACTGAAAAGGCTATTTTAGGTCAAAATGGAAAGTTAGGTGTGTTAAAAAAGATGTCATGATTGTCATGCTATAATATTATGTATGGCTTTTGATTTCAAGTTTCCTGTGTAAAACTATATAACTGCTGCCTGTTAACATTCTACAGGAATTCAACTACTATAACACCATGGTTGGCAGGAAATAACGGTTCCATTTTGTATCTTAAGGTGCTTGATATTCAGATAAAAAGGCAAGGTGGGGATCAAATAGTCTATTGGCCTTTGAACCTTGTATTTTTGACAGGCTCTGAGTCTTTTATACAAAGTAGACATACTCCTAAGAGGCCAACAGAGTTTGAGAACCACCCTATTGGGTTAAAGATCCTTGTTACAGGAACAAATAAAGCCCAGAGAGAGGAGGGGGCTGTCTGAGGTCTCCAGCTTTTCTCCCCACACTCTTTATTCCCTGTGACTTCTGTATGGCCCCTTCTATCGCCCCCACTTCTATCAATATCTGCTTGGGGTCTGTGGTGATCCAGGCCCCATGCTAAGCCGTGGGGACACCCCTTGGGTATGGCATAACTGGTGGTCATCAAGGTCCATAGCCACGCTGGGCAGGTCAGTAGATGTTTGTAAGTCAGCAGAGCCTGAAGTGAAACCAACAGAAGTTTGCAGAGGGATGGGGTGACTTGAGTTTTAAGCTCAGCTTTGTCATAAATGTGGCTGTGGGCCCACGGAAAGCTGCTATGCCTTTCTGAGCCTGTTTCCTGGTCTGGAAAATGGCAGTGTTTAGCCTCTGATGTGTAAGGTGCAGCCTGGCGTGCGTTAGCAGGTTCTCTTGAGCAGACACATGGCTGACCTCCAGCTGTCGGCACGTGAGCAACTGTCTTGTGTTTTACAGATCATTTAGAATTGGAGACCGGGTGGTGTGGAGGAATGCAGACTCATCTTCATGTCAGCCAGAGCCAAATATGTTTGGGAAGGGAAATCTCCAGGCAAAAATGATAATATTTTGCATTCCCGAGCCAGAGGAAAGGATGAAAGGAAATAATCTCTAATGCTTGGCATTATCCAGCCCCAGTTCCCTGTCCCCTTGCTTTCACAGTGGAGACTTGGCCACAGGGCCCTCCTTCCCTGGCAGGGGCTGCTGGATACACCAGATGTCAGAACGATGGGGACCAGGGAGGGTGTCCAGGCAATGCGGTCACCTTTCCACAGAAAGCCCAGCCTAGTCCCAGAGCGGGACTGCTGCTAAAACCTCAATAAGAGTTAGGGAATGTGGGTAGGGGACACCGCAGTTCCATCAGATTTCTCTTAATTCAAAACTCACAGATACCAGGCTGTGTGCACTGACTCTGAGGACATGAATGTGTGGCCTTGGAATGGCGGAGGAGTCTGTCCTCCTGGGATCTGCTAGGAATGGCAGGCCCAGGGGAGGTGGGGCGGTAGGGATGAATGGTGGAGGCCAGAGGGTGGACTTTGGACTTTACCATGGTGTGGGTGCAGTCACTGGCACTCAGAGAAGGGGCGTGGAAACACAATGTTCGCCTCCTGAGAACTAAGCCTGCTCTGGTAAGAATTAAGCTGCATATCAGGAAACCTGGTTTCTCCCCTGGGTTGTGCCGCTTCCCGGCTGTGTGACCTTGAACAAAGTATTCCTCTCTGGGTATCAGTGTGCCGGATGGTCTAAAAAGTTCACATCTCGTGTGCTCCTCTTCCTCTGGATCCATTTCCAAATCCATCTCCTTCCAAGGGGATGAGCAGGCAGACAATCCTGGGTGGCCACGCCTCACCCAGAGCAGGCAGCTGGCTTTCTCCTGCAAGTCCCCCTCAGCCTGGCTTCCAGGACTCAGGGTGTTTCCTCCCACTCTACAGCATGTGGGGTTGACACAAGTTTCCCTTGACTTCTAGTGCCTTCTGGAATAAGCTGCACCCTGCAGCCACAGAGATGCAGCATGCAGCCCTGTCCACCCTGCTGCTGTTAGAATCCGACGCTGCGACAGGATCAGGGGTTGTTGGTACCAAGTCACTTCTTGTCATGGGACCTGGATGCCCTCTTGGACTTCAGAGGGACCTTGCCCACTCTTGGGTCTTCACAGGAGAGGGATGAGCCCCCAGGCAGGCCCACTGCCTTTTTAAAGGACACATTTTGGAATGCACCCTACTTCCCAGGCCTTCAGCCCCTGGTACCACCAGCCAACCACCATGCTTGCTCATCCTCCTGGTGCTGCTGGGCAGCCTTGTACCTGGGACTCCCCAGCCCTGGCACAGGTCAGCGTGTTAACCACTGAGGGAGCCTGGCATGTGCATGCATGTGTTTGTGTCTATGTATGTGCACATGTGTGCATTGGTGTGTGTGCATGTGTACACGCATCTGCAAGTTTGTGCATGCATGCACACACATGCGTGTCTCTGCATGTATGTGCGTGCATTTCCATGTATGTGCACACATGCATGTTTGCAAGGACAGAGTGGGAAGCCGTCCAGAGAGGAAGGAATGATTTCTTCTGATGGAGCACAGAACAAGGGCACAGGTTTAAGGGGCAGAGGGCACCTTTGTGGCAGGCTGGCAGGGATGCGAGAAAGGGTTGAGCATCAGCACAGGGCTGGAAGGGCTCATCTTTCCCCGTGGTAGGAGCACAGCCCTCGATCCCCAGAGAAACTTCGGGGAAATGACCTCATTAGGGAAACATTAGGTCCCCATCCACACCCACCCTGCTCCCTGGCAGTATGACACTCGGGGTGAGCCAGCAGCTGCATGGGAGCGAGGCTGGTTTCACTGGAGGCTGTGAACACCAATGTCTGCCTTCCCTAGGAGGGAGGGTTGTGGATCGGTCTGTGCGGGCACAGCCTCTGGGAAGTTAAACATGTGGAAGATGGGACACACCAGCAATCAGAAATCTTCCTTCTGTGTATGGTGAGAGGCTGGATGTCACCACAGAGATTCCTAGCTTAGCCCAGAGTTGGGGACTCCGATGGGCCTGAGGGGGTGCTGGGACTGGCAGAGGCTGTGGTGCCTGAGATGTATATTGCAGGTTCAGTGAAACCCACTAATCTCTGTCCTTTTTCCTGGTGGCATATTCTGGGCAAGATAAACTGCTCTTGGCTGATGTTAACTCCGTGATCCTTGAGAACTCTGGAGCACTAGAAGAATTCTCTAAGTCATAAAGATTCATGCAGGGGCAGTGTGGGTGCTGTCACTGGCGCTCAGCAGGTGACAGGTGCGCTGAACCAGAAATACTTGAAGAAACAGCCAGAGAAGAGGCAGAGGGAGGGGTTGAGCACCAGTGAGAGCCAGCACAGCCCTTGTCCCGCTCTGGAAGGCCAGGTGTTTGCCAATGTGCTGGTTAAGCAGATGTCAGGCTCATGGAAAACAGGCCCGAGCCTGGAAACAGCAAGCGGCCCACTCCAATTGGCTGTAATTAACATAGTTCCCACCACAGTCCTGGAGAGGCATCTCCTGGCTCTGGAGAACTTCTGGCTTACATCACGTACCCTTTTCTATAAGTGGGGAAATCGAGCAAAGTGGAGTTCCTTCCTCCAGCTTTCCAGAGCTGCTGTGGAAGATACAGAAACACCAGCATCGATATTATGGGTCTCTGTGCTGAGTTCCCTTAAAGTATAATAAAGTCTTCACCAACCAAAACACACTCTATATACATATGCACATCAGACTCCTGAGAAAGCCCACATCACCCCCATCCCAGCCCTCTGAGTCCTGCTGTCAGTTGTCCAGCTGCCTGATGTCATTGTCATTTGTGTGTCCTGTAGCATTCCATCCCTTAGTTTTCTCTTCCAGTTTCTCTCCAAGCCTTCCCATCCCAGAAGAGGCATCCCCCGCCCGACTGCTCAGACCAGAAGCTGCAAGTCACTCCTGGCTTCCTCCTTTTCCTCATGAACTCTGCAGGTTCCACCCCAAGATGCTGTCACGTGTGTCTGCTCTGCGCTGTCTCCTTTGCTCAGACCAGGCCATCCTCCTTGTCTGGCACCTGCACTTTGACAAATCTTCTAGCTGGTCCCTTGGTTCTAACTTTGCTCAGATCCAAGCTATGCTCAAGGCAGCCAAGATAACCTTTAAAAAAACAGCAAGTCAGATCTTTGAACTTTCTGCTTAAGGCTCCCTCCAGTCCCCACCGCCTTCACAATAGATCCCAGACCCCCCGCCAGGGCCCTTCATGCCCGAGGGATCTGACTTCTCCTACGCCTTTGGGGTATGACAGAAAAGAGAGAGGTAAAAAGCAGACAAGGGAAATGGGAATTTTAAAATTGTCCTTTTAAGAAAAAGTTTCAGGACACAAAGGTTACTCAAGCTTAAATTTTGTATTTCTCTTCTCCCAAGACATGAAGAGCCAGGACAGCACCCCTTCACCTGTGAATGGAGCAGCTCCTTTTGCTTGCAAACTGCGTACCTTCCCTGGCAAGGAAGCGGCTATATTAGCGGGAAGCCGAGCTCCATTTCAGATGTGCAAAAACGGTTTGCTTCCTAACACAGCTGCCAGATGGGTGACCTACGGAAGGTGGCAATGCACATCCTCCCCTACCTATCTAGAAGTATCCAAGACCCCATGAAAATACCCAGCTCCACAGCCTGCTGGATCCCTCTCCCTTGAGGGTCCACATTTTTTTTTTGAGACAAGGTCTCGCTCTGCAGTTCAGGCTGGCCTTGTGCTCACTTTGTAGCCCAGGCTGGTTTTGAACTTGCAACGATCCTCCTGCCTCAGCCTTCCAAGTGCTGGGAATAAAGGCATGTGCCACCATGCTCAGCTCCACATTACGTTTCTTTGGGTGTGTACTTTTTAATTTCCTACATGATAAATCCTCTATGCCTCCTACTGCCATATTCTAAAAGTTCTTTTTCTGCAGCAAGAGTCAGAGAGCCCACATGTTCATGCTACAGGTGGGTGGGTTAGGAACCACCTTGGACCCTCTCTCTGTCCAAGCTTGTCAATCTTTGCACCTGTCTTTGCCCGGGCCATTCTCCTTCTGACTCTTCCTTGGCAAATGCTACAAATAAGAATGCACTCTACTCTGTCTCAAGGGCCGCAGTGAGTTTCTAACCCTTTACCTGCCTGCCACTGAGGGGACCACGTCTGTCTCCCCCCTGTATTCTCAGCATTGGAGAAAAATGCTTAGCACAAAATAAGCAATCAATAGTATTTGTGAGAAAGAAATAGAAGTATTCAGGCCTCTGAACCCCTAACTTGCCAACGCAGGGCTGAGGGGGAAGGGGATCCTGGAGTCTCGGCAGGGAAGGACTTGAAGAGCTGCATTTGGTTTCTGAAGCCCTAGTTCTAAACCCAGCACACTTCCATCTGCTTTGTGACTTTGGACTGGTTTCTTCTTCTTATCCCTCAGTTTTCTCATCTGGAAAAGACACACATGGGGCGAGATATCTGATTTCTAAGTCCCTGTGTAGGTTGTAAAGATATCCATATCTGTACACTTTAACAACTTTACTCCTGGGGATCACAATTCTGCAGAAGTGCAGAGGGTGTTGTTTACACTGCAGTTGACACTAAATTTTGCAGTGCACAGCCTGTACAGCTGTACGTGGCGGTCCTGCCCACTCTCATCCGGTCCACACGCCATTTCAAAGGGAGTTGGATTGGGACCACTAACATAGTAACTAGCTCAAAGACCTCAGTTTGGTTTTGGTTTTCTAGGCTTCTAAGCTTGTATCCTGCTTGTCATGGGTATATGGATCAAGGGCCCTGTGCATCCAAGATTAGCCCTAACTCAGGGAGCGTTTGGGCAAAGTAAGAACAAGACGGGAATGCAGATATGCAATTTGTGGCAGGGCTTTCCCTCGGAGCAGAGGAAGTAGGGTAATGAGGACCCAGAAAACTGCAGGGTCAGTCTGCTCACACTCTTTGAATGTCAACTAAAAAAAGGAACTGTGGGAACCCTTCCCTTTCAGGCCTGCAGGGCTCGCCCTACAGTGGGTGTACCCACACCCATCTGAAAGTCCTCTGGCTGCTGGGGACCCGCAGGGACCCATCAGATGCCATCCGCTGGGCTTGGGGGGACGGGAGGCTCTCGGGTGTGAAGATGCTTTGCTGTCCTGAAGTTACCCAGAGGCCCGCTGGTTTTCCATAAAGGTCGATTTTTCACAGTTGCTGAGCAGTCTCAATTGTCTACTGCTACTCGCTGGTACTGTCATTGCTAAGAATGCAAAGGAGCATCTTGCAAGGTGGTGAGTTCCCTGTCGCTAGAGGGATGTCCGGGTGTTCAGACCCTGCGAAGGGCCCTCAGAGGCAGACACTGGTACTGGGCCTCTCAGGTCCCCTCATGGATATGTGCGTGAGGGCCAAGCAGGCCCTGTGTCCACCCCCTGCCCCAGAGCAACTTGTTTTCAGATAGAGTCCTGGTCATCAGCTTCTCTCTTGTGAACATCGGGCTTTGGCTTGGGAAATATTCACGGAAGCACAAAGTGTATCTCTCCTGGTCTTTTAGGAACATGAAGGCCAAATGTTTATTTTAGAAGTGGTTGATTAGGAGCTTTGAGATATTCACGGCTGGCCTAAATGGGTCCATCTGTGTAAATGATAGTTGCTCTCAAGAGATTGATAACCAATAGGAGAGGGGTAGGTAGCAAGTCTATTTTTCTGGCAGCCAAGAGCTGCACTGTGTGAATTCATTTGCAGTTAATTTTCCTGTTGGGAGGCTGAGCAGGGAGTCAGGTGAGAAGAGGAGGCGGCGCGGGCGAGTTGGAGGTAGGGCAGGATGGAGCCACGCTACACCAGGGAAAGGGGAGGAGGAGCTGAGCTGTGCCCACTGCCCCAGGAACCTCATGAAGAGTCGGGGTGCTGCCGAGAGAGAAGCCCATAGAAATGGGACAGTTCTTTTTGCATGATTCCAAGAGGGCTTCCTGGAAGAGGAGGCCTTTCTGGGGGACTACCTGAAGAAGCAGCTGTTCCACCCCTCCCCGCTTTATCACCCACCCCCTGAGCATGTTTGTTAGGGAGGAGGCTGGGGGTTTCCTTTTTCTTCAGAGACTGATGGGGACTCCTCTCAGATTTCACATAAAAATCCCCTTCACATGTGGGGGATCTTGGAAGCCCTCCCCCCAAGCAATGGAGACCAGACAGTGCTGGGAACAGCTAGGGACTTGCATCTTGGTGCTGGAAAAATACTCCTGGGCTGTACCCAGGAGTGGGCCAAGTCCAAGAAAAAATGGCCACTCTGAATGCCAGGACACCTGCCATTATGTCCAGATGCCCAACAGTGAGCCCCAGGAGGGCAGATGGCCTCCAGGGGACATTGATCATTAAGCCTCTAAGGATAGAGAGCATGTGCAGAGGGGCAAGGTCCACCCCATAAAAGGGCCCCCTATCCAACCTGACCCCACAGCACTTCAGTTCTGGGCGAGCAGGGGCTAGAGCAATTTGTTCCTCCTGACAGCCACACACAGGGACTCAATGTCACCAAGGGCACAGTGGGTATGGAGTCCCAGTGGGACCAGAGTGAACATTAAAACTGGATTACTTGTGTATTGACTTAATGAGTGCTTAAAAATCTATAAGCAAATCAGAACTGAGATTTTTTTCAGCAACAATTTCTTAGGATGTGGTTAAAGAAAAAGACTGAGTTTATTTAAAGTCAAATTTGTGTGTGTCTGGTAGTGGAGGGGGGACCTGGGGTGTTCTTATTTGGAAGAATCAGCCAATATTTACTAAGTACTTCTGTTTTATCCAACATTACTTTCATGCAATACTCAGAAATGTATATTTTGAATCATCCTTTGTGTCCTGAGGTGAACTAGCATGAAGTCTTGTGAATAATATTCCTTTGTTCTCTCTTCCAAAGTACAAACCATTAAGGTAAAAAAAAAAAAAGCTCTTCAAACACTAAATCCTCAGAAAGAAGTGGCTTACTTAGTAGACTACAAAGACCTTTTCTAAAAAAGAATTTTGAGACAAGATCTAAATTGCCTTGAATTTAAGGCTGGCCTTGAATTTGTAATCCTTCTGCCTCGGCCTCCCTAAATGCTGTGATTAAGGTGCAGGCTAGGAAACCCTGCTTTAAGTGAATTTTTAAAAAATAATTAAGTGCAAGTGGTCAAGGCAGAGCCAAAGCCAGAGCTTGTGTTGCATGAACAAGCAAGCAGAGAGACGCATTTGCACAATGAGCAAATCTGGGTTTGGGTTCTGGTGCTCCCTCTCTTTCAAAATATTTTTTGTGGCACTGGGGACAAAACCTAAGACCTGTGAACACTACCATGCTCTGCTAGTAAGCTACATCCCCAGCCCCTAGCTTTCCCTCTTGGCAAAATCAGTCTCTGCAGTCTGCTTGGGTTCAGGCCCCAGGCTAGGACTCTGTCACCCCAGTAGTCTTGGCCACATGGCTTAACTTCTAATGTTGGTCAGCCAACATTACTGTTGCTAGTGACATTTCTTGAGCATCCCACTGCTCACAGGCATTTTGTTTGTATTCTCAATTTTCACACTGACCCCACAAGATAGGCATTATAATCTCCATTACACATTCCAAACAGAGGAAATGACCCGCCCAACGTCACACACTGTATACGTGTCAGGGCGGGGACTGTAACCCCAAGTCAGTGGAACACACCCCTAATGTGGACTGTGCTGGGCTCAGTCTTCCCACCTATAAAATGGGTTTGTGCCAGCTCCTGAGGCTCTAAGGAAGATGTGGTCAGTGGGCTCCCAGGGGATTGGTCTGTGTTCAGCCCCACCTTTCTCTCTGAGCACTCCTGCTCCATCCTGAGTACTAATGACACGGCTGCTTTCTGCAGTGTGGTTGATGTCTGAATCACCACCTTTTTGTGGGAAACAAGGCATTTTAAGCTTCGGCTCCACCCCTCTTGCCCGGGGAAGTCCTACAATATACCTCTGTTTTTACCACACAAGAGCAAGACCTTTCCTGAGTCTCTCTGAGCCACAGTGTGGAGCATTAGGCAGCTGAGGCCCAGACAGCCTTCTCGGGCTGCCCACTGCCCACTGTGAGCCCACTCACCCCTTTCAAAAGCCCTCTTCCATTCAGAGAACTTCCTCAGCTGGGCCTGCAACTCCAACACTCTGGGAGGCTGAGGCAGGAGAATTTAAGGTGGAACCCAGCCTGGGTGACTTAGCGACTTATTGAGATGGTCTCAAAATAAAACCTAACGAAAGTGCCAGAGATATAGCTCAGTGTCAAAGTCCTGGGTTACCTGGTGCTCTCCTGGAGTGACTGATTGGTTAATGGGACGTCTGGCAAATGCTACAGGCTTGTGGGGAGATTTTTATTGATTCCTTTACAACTATTTATTGCTTGCCTCCTCTGGCCAGGCACTGGTGTGTAGGCTACAGAAGTTAAACGCAACACAAAAACCCTTGCTCTCATGAGGATAATGTTTTGGGGGACCAGCCACAAATGACACAGATAATGTTAGATGCCTTGGATAAGCTGAGGTGGGGAGGGACGAGGGAGGATGTCCATGTGATAGCACACAAGGGAGGTGACACCAAGGCCTCAGTGGGACAGGACGCTGCAGGGCAGCCTGAAGGAAGTGACTGATAGGGGAAGGAAGCTCGAGTGCAAAGGTGCACAGGTCCTCCTGCTGGTCTGAGTCCCCTGAGCAGAGATGGGGGACGGACCAGGCCTTTGGGACAGGATGCTGTGGGAGCTGCCTAGGATGCAGGGGTGGGCAGGTCCACACTGAAGACAGCAGCAGGACCAGAGACCATCTTGCTGACAGTTTGGCTGTGTTCCGGCTCTAGGGCGGCCCCACGGCAGCGGTAAGCACATCCCACAACTAATGTTTGGCTTGTGGTCTGGCCTGGGCCTCTCCACGCTTTCTTCTGCTCTGAGAGACTTTAAAACCCCAAGTCTGAGTCTCTCTAACTTGGGGGCATGAATCACTGCTGGTCTGGGATGGGATGTTGGGACGCAGGCACTCACATTCACCCTGTCCCTGTGATGGGTCCAGTCATAATGCTCGGAACCTGCTGGCTTCCAAGGTGCAGGCTGCCAGGGTGCAGGCTGCCCAGGGCCACTTCCATCAGCGCCACGCTGGACCGCCAAGCCAGCATGCCCTGCACTGACTCAGCCTACCCTGCTGGAGTTGCCTCCTGCCCTCACACACTCCTCAGGCCACGGGCCCCATCCTTCCCTGGTCACCCAGAACTGTTAGACTTTCTACCCCCACAGCTTCGCTCTTCCTTCATTTCTCACCTGGCTTTGTGGCATCCTGCTGTCTAGGTTGTCCTGTCATCCCACCTGCTTGCCACTGTCCTTGTCACATCCTACTCCTCTCTCTCTCCTCTCTCGGGAAGGTTCTCTAAACATAGATCAGAACATGTCCCTCCTCTCCCTCAGAAACCTTCAATGGCTCCCTACTGCTGCACCCCAGTGGCCTAGTTGGTGTTTGGGCTCCTTCTCAGTATCCCAGGCCTAAATCATTCTTGGCAGTCTCCCCCAAAACACATACCCCAGCATCCTGTGGCTGAAGGTTATGGGGTTTGCCCAGACACGCTCCCTACCCACCTCCTCGTTGCCAGGTCAGTCCTTGAGGAAAAACCTCCTACCACCCTGATCCCAGAGTCTTCTATCTGTAGCTCTCTTACAGCCCTTCGTACTTTTTGTGTTGTAGTAGTTATTTATCCAAAACTTCCACTTGTTCCTACAAAATCATAAGGTCACCCTCTGCCTTTATTCTCACATGCACACACTGCCGTGCTAGGGCCTTCTGGGCTTGCATGGGCCGAGAAACACCAGGACCTCTGTGCTGTCCTCAGTACCTTCCTGTTTCCAGCTCTTCCAGTCCTTTGCCACCCAGTCACTGAGCACCTACTATGACTGGCCCTGGGCAGGAGGAGCTGGGGGTAGAGGGGTCATTAGAGGCTGCACCTACTCTAACTCAAAAGCCTCAGAGCCTGGAGGTCCCTGAGCTCAAGAAGTGTTCATGGACCAGACAAGCTTCTTGACCTGGCTTTGTGGCAAGTCATCCTGCAGTGGCTGAGGGACCCTTGAGCAGAGGGGCCTTGGATTTGGTTTAAGGCTCTGCTGGGGCCAACTTGAAATTATCAATAACTTATACACATAGAGCCTCACATCTTCATTTTGCACTGGGTCCTGCGTGTGGGCTGGGTGGTGTGAATGGACTCAGAGAACAGTGATGTGTCCACATCCTTTGGCTGAAGCAGTATTTGCTCCTTCGTTCCTTGATGAGTACAGCAAATTAGGTTCCAGAACTCACCCTTGGTCAGAAGACCTGGCTCTGAGTGCCCAAGAGGTCTCAGGAAAAATCACAAAACCTTTAAGAGCCTCAGTTTCCCCATCCACCTAATGGACACATTAGCCCTGCTTCAACCTCTCCTGACTGACAGAAGGCACCTATGGGCGTGCTCTCTGCAGACTGCTGCTAGCCCATTTCATGATTTTTCTGTGCCTTCCAGACACCCAGCCCTTTGATCTGTAGAGGAGAAACCAGCCCTGGAAATCTGCACCAACTGGGTGATGCTACCGGGGGAAGAAAGCCATCAGTGGGAGAAGAGGCAAGAATCCCTTCCCTGTGTCATCCTGTTTGGCATCCTGGAGCACGTTGCTACAGCAACTTGCCTAACTCATCACACATGCCACGTGGAAAAACCTCTGGGTGTTTTAGAGCAGCAACACCAAGCCACAGGCCGGACTCTCCCACCTTACAGGATGAGGCTGCCTGGCAGTGACAGGCTTGGGGACAGCATGCATGACTGGATGGAGAGGGGCCCAGTCATGGACCACACCAGTGGGTCTCCTGCTTCGCTGGTTTCCGCTGCCAGCAGCACCCAGGTGCCAGGCATCCCAGCATTCACCCTTTACTCTCCGGGCAGAGGTGGGTGCAGCTCAGTTAGAATGCAAATCCTGTGGGCAGGATGCATCAGCTGTCAGCACTCACTAGTGCTGTTCAGCAGGAATCAAAGGAACAGGCCTGAGCCATGGAACAGGTTTAGATTAGGGGAACAGAAGCCAGTGGGGTGGGGAGCAGCGGCTGCCCAGCCTGGCCCATGAGGATGTGCTGAGAGAAGCTATGGGTGTCAGGGACTTGGGGGTAGGTGGTAGCACCCCTTCTGGCCCTGAGCAGGAGCAAGGGACAGAGAGAGGCTCTCACACCGCCAGGCACCATGAGAGGACCCTCTCAGCATGCCACACTAGCATCTTGTATGGAGGCGCCACTAGTGTCTAGCAAATCTGAGGGGGGCAATGTGGGCAGGCAGGGAGGGTGCTGTTTGCACCCCCGTCTCTTTTCCCACAGGCAGCCTCTTTGCCAGGGCCCTTGGGACCCATTTTTCCAAAGAGAATTATTCATGGGCGAGAAGCAGTGGTCGTGGGGTCAGACAGACCACTGCGGCTGCCTCCTCCTTTACCTGTGACCTTGAGCCTCTCCACACTCAGAACCTGCAGGGCTGTAGCAAGGTCTGAGATGCCAGAAAGTGCTGGACACAGTACCTGGTGTCAGTCAAACAATGATGGGGAGGACAGTGACCATCCTGGTGAACGGAGGGCTTCCTGGGGGCCAGGTGGTGTCCCAAGCACTTGACACTCTGGGCCACTAACCTGAGCTTGGGCTGTGAAGTCACTCTTCTACTCATTTTACAGCTGAGGAACTTGAGCCCCTGGGCCACCCACATGGAAGGTGTTTAAACCCAGGCAGTCCTCCCAGATACAAGTCCCTGCTGATGACCTGCTCTGTGTCAGTGTGAGGTGAAGAAGCGAGTGACATCCGGTGAAAGTCCCTCCAGCTGTGACCACACGCAGTTGGGATCAGGTTTTAAAGCCACAGGAGGAAAACGCTCCGTGGCTCCGCTACGCCTGGTTTACCAGATGACCAGTCCTTCTCCCCTTGCTGGTAGCAAACTCCTGGACATCTGGTTGAGAATGTGCAGCTGGTGGGATTGGGGATGGTGCCCCCCCCCGGACCCCAGCTCCCTCTGGCAAACCCTCCATGTGGACAGCCTGTGGGTGTCTTAATTGTCAAGTAGCTGTGGATTCTTGGTGATAGTCTGAGATTTGGAAGACCGAGGAAGGGGCCGTAAGTGAGCAATACAGGTGCTACTTTTGAGATGCAGGAGAGCATTTTTAAGGCTTATTTTGGAGCTGGCCCTCCCCGAGTCCTCCAGAGGCCGTCACTGTTCAGGGAGGAGCATGACAGCCCCTTCTCTCTGCAATTGCCCTGCAACAGTGATTAGCTAGGACTTCAAAAGGAAGATCTCAGATCCGGCAGTAAGATGGTGATACCCCAAAGTGGGCATTACGGAGAGTAAAAGAGTTCCTTAAATCTGAACTCTTTTCTCCACAGCAAGAGCCAGGCCTGAGCAGCTCAGAGCATGGTTTTAGCCTAAGCAATAGGGAACTGCCTTGGGCATAGGGGTCAGGACGGGGCGGGGCGGAGGTCCACACAGGGCAAGGTGGGACTGGGCTCCTCAGCTGAAGTGATGCAAAGGGCAAGGAGATTTGGGGTCCAAGGTGGGGGGGATGGGGAGTGCTGGGTAGGTAGAAAGAGGTAAGACTGTACCTCAGCTCTAGGACCCTCAGCCTGCCTGCGGTGTGGAGGGGTCCAGAGGCTTCTCAGCTCCTGGTGCCGGAGGAGCTTGGCAGAGACTCTCCCAGCAAAGTGGACAAAGGGCATCAGGATGGCAGTGACAGGGTACCTCCTCCTCCGCTCCCCAAGCGCAGGGCGTGGACTTCGCTCATTTCATGTTTGTGACAACTCTAAATTCTATTATTTTTCCTACTTTGCCGGAGAGGAAACTGGAGCACAAAGACATACAGTAACTTGTGGGGGGGAACAGAGCCCCAACTGGCAGACCCCAGGCCGATCCCAGGCAGTGAGACCCCCAGGGCCTTCTTTCTAAAGGCTGGCTATAAATGCCTTTGGATTTGTTTGCTTCTTGTGGGGGGCTTTTCTGATGGTTGTGTCCACTCCTTCCCCTTATCCAGTCTGCAGCAGGAACTGCAGAAGGGTAGAGACTCTGAAATCTAAATGGCCTTTGTTAGGACTTGCTCTCAACCTGGCCTCCCCAGCATCCCTGGTCCAGCCCATCTGAGTCATTGCTGGAAGGCAAGCTTGCCCATGACCTGGGGAAGGACCTAGCTGAGTCTGAGCACCCTCCAGTCTCAAGAGTCCAGACTGACCAGAGTCACCTTTGTGGTTTTAGAACAGTCATCTTTTTATCCCTTAATTAGTCCCAGGAGGGCTGGGAATGGCGTTACACGCCTGTAATTCCAGCTCTCTGGGAAGCTGAGGCAGGAGGATAGCAAATTTGAGCCCAGCAAGATCCTGTCTCAGAATAAATAAATGAATAAAATAAAAATGAGGGCTGGCAAGATAGCTCAGTGTGAAGGCCTTGGGTTTAATCCCTGGGACTGGCAAAGCAACAGATAAGCAAACAACACAAAGCCAAACAACCAGTCCCAGGAGATAGCGTCCTACAATACGCACAGGCTCACTTTAAATCCCACTCGCTCTTCTGTTCAAATTCCACCTTCTCCTCCAGGAAGCCTCCCCAGCTTATCCAGCTGATGCTGAGCTTGTGTCTGAACGCTGCCCCCAGCGTCTCCTTGCAGCTTCTGTTTTGCCTTGTCCTCTGGCTGCACATGCGCCTGGCCCTACCCCCAGCTCCTTGAGAGCAGATGTTGCTCCCACATTGATATGTTTAATGAATCCCACATTTCAAAAACCCAGACTGACTGGACGTAATGCAGGAGTGGTTTTCTCCATAGAAAGGGAGCTCTGAGTCACAGATCCTGTCTTCAGAGGTCCTTCACTGCCACCGTGCTTCCCTTTCCTAAGGACATCACCCCAACCCCTGACCGACCCCTACCGTGCACCAAGCCTGTAGGGTGTGCTTACTCTGCCTCCAGCATGCTGACAGCTTCAAGGACTCAGAATCCTCCCCCATTGTCCCCGCTCCCCAGGGAACCTGTTGGAGAAGTTGTGTAAGCAACCGTGCAAGGCTCTATGGCCCCGGGTGGCAGAGCCAGGTCTCAGTCCATGGCCTTTGCTGTCCCCAGCCTCTGAGGCAGCTGCTTGAGCTCAGGTCCCGGAGTCTCACAGAAGCTCATCCCTTCTGTGTGGCTGGATTCCTGGTGATCTGAGGACAGCCCTGAAACCCTCTCTTCTGTTATAAGCACCAGAATGGGATTGGTCCCCTGCAGCTGGTTCCTAGATGGCCTGGCCTGGTGGCACTCCTTCACGGGCCTTCCCCAAACTCCACATTCAGGCAGCAGTGCTTGCTTTTAATTGTGACTGCGAGCTGACTGAGTCCCACCAGCCTGAGCCCTTTGCAACGACAGACCTTCCTGTGCACTTGTTTCTCAGGTGGCCTGCTGCCGAGGGTGCAGGCGGATTGGGGGTCTCCACCTGCGCTTCCGAAAGCACCTCTGCTGCTGCCACGGCACCTGACACTCGCTGCTAACCCCTATCTCGGCCTCGCCCCGCTCGGCCCGGGGTCCCCAAGGGGCCAAAGCCCTGGCTGGCCTCGCCCCAGCCCCCGTGTGCCCCGGCACCAGGAGCGCGTTTCTGCCAGTACTGCTTGCCCGGCCTAATTCCGAGCATGGGTCGGGCGCTGCCCTGTCCGTTCAGGTTACTTTCTCCGCGATCCTGGACTTCAGGATCCCGGCCCAAAGGGCTCGACAGCGCCCAGGAGCCCAGTGCCCTGGAGCTCTGTTTGGTCCCCAGCTGGAGGGACTCTGAGCAGCAGCGCTCGGCCTCGGGTCTCTTGGAGGCGGCGCGCCGGGCTCTCCCAACTTCGGGGCGCTCCGCCCTCCCTGCAGGGGCGCAGCCCAGGCTCCCTCCCGGTCCCGGCCGCGCGCCCGCTGCTCCTGGATGCCTGAGCTCCCGGCGCGGCCCCCCAGAACCGCAGGTGGTGCCCCAGCCCGGGCGGCACTCTTCCCCTCTCCCCAGACGCACGGCGTCCGAGTTCCGAGTCGTCCTCCTCGGAGGGAGTTGGCGGGGCCGCTGCGCCGCAGTTGGTTCCGGGGAACCCAGGTCCCCGCGAGCAGCTGGCTCCCACCCCGGGAGGCGCGTCGCGTCCGGCTCCTGGCACCGGGACCCAAGGCTCCGGCGGGCAGGGAGAGACACACAGTGTCAAGGGGAGGCAAGGGGACACGTACCTGGCCACAGGCTGAGCGCCCAGGCCACCACGAGGCCCCGGGGCAGGTCCATGGCCGCGCGGCGGGGGCCGGTCGGGTCGGGTCGGTCCGGGCGGCGAGCGGAGCCTCAGGGCGCGGCGCCTCCAGCCTCTCCGCTCCGGGCGCCCGGCTGCCAGCGGCGCGGAGGAAGTGGGAGGGCTGAGCGCGGGGAGGGGCGCGGGCACCGCGGCCGCCTGGCTCCCGCCCAGACCCGGCCCCTCTGCCACCTGGGCCGAAGGCGGGCTGCGGCCTCCGCGCCCTCCGCACTCGGCCCCTTCCCAGCCCCAGCCCCGCTCCTGGGACCCCTCACCCACGTGGCACCTGCGTCCCTATCGCCATCGCCATCACCATCACCAAAGCTGACCAGGCGAAGTAGCGTATGGTTCTGACTCCCGGGGGCAGCAGCTTCCCAAAGCCGGGGGAACCTTCGGTGACAGAGACCCCCGTCTGCTTGGTCTCCCTGAGCAGAGTAGATGTCTGTCCCTCCCTCAGCCATCAGCCATCAGAGACAACCCCTCTGTATCCCTGCACCTGGGGGCTTGAAATGTCAAGGTCACAGTGTTTTTTGTGACCCTGGATCCATGCAGGCCCCCTCCACCCACTCCACACCCTCACAACTAGGGCATTGGGAAGCGTCTAGGGAGAAGGGGACCCACTGATCCTGGAAGCAGGACGCCTTCTTCCCAGCCCTTGTGATCACAGGTGGTTCCCTTCAACGCACACTTATGGCAGGCTCTCTGAATCTGTCCCTGGCTACTGTCTTTGCAAGTGGTGCCCGGCCTGGGTCTTTCTCAGGAAAGTGCCAGTCCCCACCAGTCAGGTCCTTAGACACAGGCTCGCTGCATCAGAGAGGACCTGGGCATCAGCGGGTGTGACCACTGCACTTTTCTGCTTTGAAGTCTGTTTCACAGAGGAGCACTCAGCCCCCGGACCCCAGGAGCAGAGGAGGGGCCCAGGGATGCGTGAGTACAGCAGGGTGGGGCACCCAGAGGGGTGCAGTTTTCTGCTGGAGAGATTGGAAGGGTGCCCAGAGGAGGTGACATTCAGAGAAGGCCCTGAGCATGAGCTGAGTTTTGGGAAGGGATTGTGTTTGCTTCCCCAACACATATTCTTTTTCTTGGTCATACCCTAGTTTTTACTTTATACTCCCTTCTCCCCTTGAGCCACATAGCAGGGAAGCTGATTCCATCCTGGGTGTGTGTGTGTGTGTGAGAGAGAGAGAGAGAGAAAGAGAGAGAGAGAGAGCGAGAGAGAGCGCGAGGCATGTCCCTAGGCCAAAGTTTGAGAAGACCAATAGGGGAAAGAAAACAGTTTTCTTGCTCCTCTAAAAGAGCCTTTGATAAAAAGGAATTTGCTCTGCCTCCTCCCTCCCTCCCTCCCTCCCTCCCTCCCTTCCTTCCTTCCTTCCTTCCTTCCTTCCTTCCTTCCTTCTCTCCCAGACTTGGAAGTTAACTTGGGGTGGGCTGGACAAGGGGATCCGGGCTTGGATTCAGGTAGATGCTGGACGAGAAGTAGAGAGGCCAAGGCCCCAAGGACCCTGTGGAGCCCTGGCTCACCCAAGTCACCCTGGCAGCCGCCCCCTGAGCACTTCCCAATTACAGGACCAGCTTAAGCTTCCTTGAGTCAGGATACTGGGGACCTGGGACGTGATGACGAACAACAGCCATCTGATAGGCTGCCACCCACTTCCCTGCCTTGCTGTCCCCAGTGGTGCCCAGACCCCAGGGGCATCAGAAATAACCCAGAGTGGTGTGCAGGCTGCAAACCCTCCAGGTGGGCACCCCGGGCTGCTCCGAAGGGTGAGTGGTCTGCGTGGCCATAGTCTTGCTGGTAACAGTCCTACCCTTTGTTAGCCGTCCTCTGCAGCCTGGGCGTCCTGAATGCTGTGAGTGTGCTGGTCACACGCGATGGGGGAGGTGGTGTCCCTGTACTTGTTCATTCAACACATACTTGGAGACCTACTGTGCCCCATGCTCTGCAAGAAGCCTGCGCAGGAGGAGCTAGGGACAGAGCCCAGCAGGTGAGACATGGCCTCCCGTTTATTTACTTCACCATCCTTTATTATTCATGAACTTACTTAAGTCCGTCCTCATTTCATCATCATCAAACGTCACTGAAACCACACAAGGTCTCAGGGTATGGATGACAAGTCCAGATTCTAAGCCTGGGGACGTTCGGGGTGTTGGATGGAGCACTCTGTGGAAGTCGAGGTTGGGGCTGACGAGGGTACTAATGACCCTTCCCATGGACACAGTGTATTTATTTTATATTTTAATTGCGATTTAGTGCCACACAATTCTCCGTGCAGTTCAGTGGTTTTCCGTCTGCTCACAAGTTGTGTAACCATCGCCACGAACCTCACAGCCTTTCCATCTCCCCCTAAAGAAACCCTGCACCCCTGAACAGCTGTTCCCCTTTCCTTCATCTCGGCCCCTGGCAACTACCAGTCTGCTTCCTGTCTCCCCGGAGCTGCTGATTCTGGACATTTCATGGCAATGGAATGATCCCTTACAAGGCCTTTTGTGTCTGTCTGTCTGTCTGGTGTTTCAGCATCAGCATTTCATTCTTCTTTATTACTAAGTAACATTCCATGGTGCGGATAGGCCTGGGTTTGTTTACCCATTCCTCAGGTGATGTTTATTTAGAGATTTCCACTTTGGGCTCTTATGAAGAACCCTGCTATGAACATTTGCGTAAGAGTTTTTGTGTGAACATCTGCTTCCAGTTCTCTGGGGTACATACAGTCATGTGTGGTGTGACAGCCAGTCATGTATAGGATGGTGATCCCGCATATCCTGTGCCACGGAGGTTTGTGTAAGTAGCACTGTGGTATTTGTACAATGATGAAATCACCCAGCAACACGCTTCGCAGGACTGTCTCCATCTCTAAGTGACACGGGATTTCCTGGGATGGCATTGCTGGGTCACATCATAATTTTCTGTTTGATGGCGGGAGGAGCTCCTGCAGTTTCCCGAGCTTGGATCATTTTATATTCCCACTAGCAATACGTGACTGCTGTTTGGAGTGTTTCACTTTATTTTTGAAATCCCTTTCACACCCATGACTTCATTTAATTCCAATGGCCCTGCAAGGAATTATGTCCATCATTTTTTTTTTTTTGAGACAGGGTCTCGCTATACAGTTCAGGCTGGCCTTGAGCTCACTTTGTAGCCCAAGCTGGTCTCAAACTCACAATGATCCTCCTGCCTCAGCCTCCTGAGTGCTGTGCTGGGATTACAAGCATGAGCTACCACACTCAGCTATGTCCATTATTTACACGTGAAGAGATGGTATAGGTAAGGATTCTTTCAGCTACAAGGGACTAAACTCAACACCAAACTGACTGATGAAGAAGGAGTATAGAATTGCAGATAACTGGGAAATGCCAAGGTGTTCTGGCTGCAGGAACAGCTGGATCAAGGGTCTCATATGAATGTCACTGCTTTCTTTCTATTGTCTCTCAGTTTTGCTTCATTCTCTTCTCTTTTCCTATACCAGGCAGGGTTTCTCTGACTGTCTAGAAAGATGGCAGGCAGCAGCCACAAGCTTATACTTTACAGATTCTAAAAGGAGAGAAGTGACTTCCCTCTTAGATCCAGCAGAGAAATCCCGAGCTTTGGTTCATGGCTGCCCTGCACAAATCACAGTGTCTGGAGGACATGGTATTATCATTGGCCCAGTCTGGGACACACCCGGCCCTGAGGAGTTGGGAGGAGAAGGGCGGCAGGACAGACAGCTCCACTGGGGCCACGCATTGTGGGAGAGGAGCTCCCCAAGCAACTGGGAAAAGAGGATGGCAAAGTGCTCTGGACGGACAAACCCATAATCGCTAAGTCCACTCCAAAGGTCTAAGCTCACAGCAGCAGCAGATTCACTGAAGACGCCCTGGCACCTGTCTGGCCGAACTTCAACGAGGGCCAGGGGTCTGAGTGCAGCCACACGTCCCACACGAGGTTGCTGCACTTCACTGGGAGAGACGGTACTGATGGGCCCCCTAGCCATCTTGAACCCCCTGCCTCATTTTCTCCAACTCACCTCTCTCTTTGCCCTCCAGGTGCCTCTCTCTCCCTCTCTGCTCTTTCTTCTGTGCTTCTGGGGTCCCCCAAACGCAGCTGCGCAAGGGCCCCACCTGGAGGCCCCACCTGGAGGCCCCACCTGGAGGCCCCACCTGGCTTCCAGGGTCCTTTTTCCACCACAGCCTCCCCCAGCCAACCCCCTCCCCGTACCGTAATCCCTTAGTCTGTGCTCAGGAAACATAAACTCTTTTCTATTTTTTTAAAACATAAACTTAAGCAAACTTATAGTTACTGGGAAGCAACATCTCATGCCAAGAAATGATACAATACATTCCAAAGCAAAAAAAAAAGTAGACATGAAAGCCACCAGATTGCATCTGTTATCTGCAGTTTGAAATGATGTGCACACTGTTCTGGGCCAAGAATGTATGTGACGGAAGGTGGCCCTGCCGGTCACACACAGATGGGCTTAGAGGACTTCCCTTGTTTCTGGTCTGTCACACCAAGTCTCATCCCTGCCAACAACATGAACAAGATTAGCCCTGAAGAAATGCGTTTATCCCAGTAGCTAGTGTGGGTTACCCCGGCCACTTTTTCCTTCAGGCCCATCTGGTGGAGCCAGGAAGTACCCTGTTCTTCCTGACGCTGTGCCGATCCCGGTCTTATTCCTGTAGCTGAGGCCCAGGAACTGGTGTTTCCAATGCAACCAAGTCCAGCACACAACCTACACTGAACCCAGGAAGTCACTTTGTGACCTCCATTCTCAAGCCACAAGTATGTCCAGCATTCGCAGTAAAGAAACCGAAAGGAAGGAGGGTGGTCTCCCCACAGACAGGCACGCAGGGAGGAGGGAGAACACGCCCTCAGAAGAAACAGTGTGTCGGAGGGTGTGAGAGTGTGCAGACTACCTTACACGACTACAAGTGTCGGGCTACACCCTTGTGGAGGGGCCAAAGAGGGCCTCAGATGGGCTAAAGGCTTGACATTGGGCCTGACTAGAAAGCCACATCACAAACACCACGGATGGAGTGCTACTGAGCTGTAGAGAGGGATAAATCTGAGTTACTTATGAGCAAATGGTTGCACCAGGAGACCCTAATGCTAAGTGAAATAGATCAGTCCTAGAAGGTTAAATGTTGCATCGTTTCCTCTTATAGGAGGAACCTAGAGTATAAAGAATCGAAAGAGCAAAATAAAACACAGATGATAGGGAAGAGAGAGACAGACATGTCGGGGGTCCTGGGGATGGGGGTGGACAGGAGGGGGGAGGGGAAGAGGAACAAAGAGGATCAAGATGTAGCTGGTGTCCCTGATAGAACTGAGACCCACACAGAACCAGACCAGACCTTCTGCCACGAGAGAAGTCTTTATTGGGCAGGGAGTTAGCAGGCTGCCTAGTGGGCCAAGGCAGCCTGGAGCTGAGTAAAGTGTGGGGTTTTAAACTCTTTTTTTTGGGGGGGGTGTCCACAGGCCAGAATAGGTTGAGTGGGGGGAGGGTGTCCTCGGGCTAGAACAGCCCAAGCAGGTGGGTTGTTCTCGGGTGGGTTGTTAGTCCTGCCAAAGCAGATGAGCGGGGGGTTGGCTTTTGTGGCCGAGGGGAACTGAAGTGGAACAGGTAAGGGAAGGAAAGAAATATTGAGAGTTAAAGTTTTCCTGCAGGGGGCCTGGCTGCCTTGTGACTTACAGTCCCTACCAGTTCCCTAAGATGAAATATATTTATTATGCATCACAAGCACATACTAATCATTTTTTTGTTATTCAAATAAAACTTTAATGACTTCAGTTCAATATAACTGAAAAAGTAGTGTCATTAAACAGCATTTCCTACTAAGTTTCAATGTACAGACTTGTGGGCCATTTCTGAGCAGAAGCATCATTCCTACTAAGTACTCAGCTCGTTAGCTAGGATGACTGACAGGATCATGCCAGGAGCGGGGAAAGAGCAATGACCGGCCCAGAGAGTTTGGCTAAGAGAGGAAAACAATGCAACCAGCAAAGTAACTATAGCTATGAGTAAAATAAAAATACAACCCCAAATATCTGTGTCTTAAATTACTAGGGAAAAAAATACAGGTAAAGTTACAGCAAATCCAGTCTTCACAGATTTGAGTAACTTCATTTCCATTTTATGGTGATTTCTTAAGGTCTCTATCCAACGAAATCACTTAAAAAGCTTTATGAGGAATGGAATTTCAGGTGTTTATGACAATTTTCTTTAAAAGAAAAAGAAAGGAAAAGCTCAAATTTCTGAATGAGCAAGATTCACTTTTGTGGGTACAGGACCTGCTTCTTCATGATCTTTAGTGTGAGATCTAACAACCACAAGAGAAGACGCCAGGTATCTGCTTAGCTTCTGTTCATTCATAAACTCCAAGTCACTATAGATGCTCAGTTTCTCAGAGGAAATGTACTGCTCCACAGCTGTAGCAACAGCTGCACAACAGATCCAGAGCAGGACCATCACTGACAGGATGACAGTCATGGTGAGAACCCACCCAGAGTTCAGAGAGAGGCATCTTAAAAATCCATCATTGTCTCTGTCTTCAAGATAGCGCCTGTGTGCTTGTGAGCTTCTCATTTGCAGATAGGACATTTTGCTTAGAGATGATTCTCTCAAAGTTTTAGGCCTCTGTTCCACCTGTGGTGCATACTGAATTTCTGGCTTAGACTGAAATATAACTATTTTTCCACCATCAGCTTGGAGATAGAAAGCCCAGGAAGAGGTGAGGAGGCTCTGTGCAGAGCCCATCATGTCACTCCAGAAGGACCGCACCAGCATCAGGGGGATGAGCAGATGCACTTTTGGCATCAGGGACATAAGTTGTTCTTGTCTCAGTTCAGTGAACGGCAGCACGGCAGCTGATTCTGGCAACCAAGATGGCAAGCATATTGTTTGTTCATCAGATCAGGAATATGCTTCCGTACGTGCAAATTCTCACTCCAGTTTGGTCCAATTTAATTTAATTCCATCATCCACAAATTGACAAATTGAAAACAGCCTGCAACCTCTCTGACATGCGTACAACTCCTCTTCCTTGGGGTAGGTGTGCAAGTGGTACGTCCGCTGACAGGCCCGGTGGCAGGATGCTGTATCACCCAGGACTGAGTCAAACACTTCGGCTGAGGTCGTCCCTGAGCCTTGTGCCGGAGTTGTAGTCAGAAGCAGCAGCGGTGGGAGCCCCAGCTGGGTCCGGACCCAGAGGTTCCCCTTTGGTGCCACTGTCTTGTTCCTGCTGTCACTGAGGCTGACAACCTGCTGTCACTGGTTGCTGTTTTCTTTTCAGGTTGCATCTCCTTCCATAGCCGGCCCCTTTCTTAGCCCCACTGCTAATCGTTGTTTTGAAAAGACAAAACATCACCGTCTGCACATGAGCACTTACATGGGCTAAGTAAGTGCGACCCTGACCTAGGAGTGGCAGCCACATGCACAGTACTCATCAAAACAGCAGCTCCCATCCACTGAACCCATGCTGAGTGGGACCCATTCCTTCTATCCCTTCCCAGCCCCTTACCCCTTTGCAATCCGACAAAGTGGTATAATGACTTCCTGCCTTTTCCAGACAAAGACCTTGAGGCTCAGGCAGGTAAAGGCTCAGAGCTCATAAAAGGGACACACGGGATTTGAACTTGATCTTGCCCGATCTCGGATTCTGAGCTCTACTCACAGCACTTCACCCCGGGGCTTCTTGGTGTTTGAGGGTGAGTGGGACTGTGACGAAGGCTGTGTCAGAGAAGGAGGGGGCACTGGAGTGGGCCATGCAGCTAGGAGCGTTTCAGGAGGGAAGTGCAGCCTAGAGTCTGTAAAAAAGCGACAGTTCAAACTGCGCCAAGGACCAAGGAGCAGAGGAGGTGGCAGATGTGTGGGAACAGAATGAATCCAAGCTTTGGGCCCCACCCCTTCCAGGTCCAGCTCGCTCTGGTGCTCACAGGGAAACGGTATGTGCCTGCCACTCCTGACTCCTAAGTGAGCCTCTCAAGAGTCACCTTTTGGTCTGAGGTTGGCCAACCTAATTTCGCCCTGTGAGCAGAGAAGGAAAGGCCAGATTTGTCTGCACGGAGAGACAGGCGCACGCACATGTGGCTGCATGCACACACATGTACCAGCAGTCAGCAACACTCTGCAGGTCCAGCACAACCCAGATCCACCTTAAACAAGAGAAATACCCTTTCTCCTAAGGAAGCCGCACGGGTCAGGGTGGCCTGTGTCTCTCCACAGTGCCCCTTCCCATTATTCTTGAGTCATTTTGGCTCTTTCTACCACTTCAGATGATGCCCAAGGGTGGCGAGTCATCCAGCCACGTCCGAAATGTCAGCAGCAGAGCCCTAGGACACTCTGGGGCTACATGCAGGCTCACAGCTGAAACTCTTTTCTGTTATTTGGGGGGTGGGGGTCGAATGCTGAAGAGGCAAGTGCTGCCATTTTGTAGGAGTGAGGGAGCGACAGAGAGAGAAGTGGCAAAATTGTTCTGGGCCAAATGACAGGGAGCTTTGACATCACAGTGAGGAGCGTGGCCTTCGTAGGAGAGGAAGTGAGAAGGCTCCAGGGGTCTGGGGGAAAACAGTCTTCAGCCTCCACCCACGAGCCTGGAACTACCCTCTGCCTCTGGAGTCTCCTCCGAGAGCTACGAGGGCTGAGGACTTAACCAGAGCAGCCCAGGGCTGGTGGGCACGAGCGGCTCCTGACTGTCTGGGTGAGGTCCTCGGCTAGCGGGCTGCGCAGGGACTTCTGAACATCCTGAGTTGCATAATTGACCTTGAAAGGAGAACAGGAGAAGCAACGAGAGCAGAGCCCAAGACAAACCATAAAAAATGCTCCTGACAGCGCAACCGGCGATGAAACCCACTATCTAATCTCTCCAGACCTGCGCGTTCACCTCCCCAAGCCAGCGGCCAGGATGGAGAAAGGGCTGCACCTCCCTCTGCCTTCCCTACCACAAGATGGAGGCACTGCGTTTGTCCCTTTCATCAAATGCCAGCAGTAGAAGCCTGCTCGCCGACATCTCTGTGGTCCACACTGCTTCTGTGGAGGACGCCTGCGGCTCTCCCGGGGAGGTCAGCCCCGCCTGCCCCAGCTGCGGCAGCTTAGCCCCAGGCACGGACTGGAAGTAAACAGCTCCCAGGCAGTCTGCAGCTGGGGCCGAGGCTAAGAGGGTAGCACCGGGAGGTATGGGGAGAGGGGATGTCTAGGTTCATGTTTGGATAAGATGCTTCTGTGAGCATTTTTCCTCTGTTGAGTGTTAGTGAGAAAAAATGAGCGCAAGTATTAGGTCCGAGTCCTCCCGAGAACTTTACCACTGGAGGAGACCAAAACTCAAGCCTCTCGACGAGGGTGATTGCAAGAGACACAGAGGTAACGTGGTCCTTGGTTGTGGCAAGTTGCTGAGGCTGCTGGGGCTGTTCATGAGGCTGCAGGGGTAGGAGGTGTACTGGTTAAAAATGGGCATTGGGGTCATAGGTGGGAAGGCCAGCCTCACCCCTCCACAGATGGAGGGTTTGCTATTTTTCAATCACTTCCCTGCCACCTATAAAACGAAAATAAAACAACAGGCTCTTAGAGAACACTGAAGGCTGTAAGTGCCTGTCAGTCTAGGCCAGGGCCAAACACAGTACTAAGCCCTTAGCTGATCTGTTAGATCAGCTCGGTGAGTAAGCACTGAGTAGAGGAAGTCCATGCTATTGTTATTATTGCCATTTCACAGACAAGAAAGCTGAGGCGCACAGGAACACATTACTTGTTGGAGGACACAGCGCTGGCGCACGGTGGGGCCTGGGATGACCTCAGGCAGTCTGGCTGCAGTGCCCTTGACCGCCCTGTCCCCGTGGTTGCTATGAACAGTAGATGAAATGCAGTTTATAAAAGGACTTGGAGCCATACTTACTCATGGCAAGCTCTCAATATATGTTAGCTTTTATTATTAACACGTGATGCTGCATAAAACAGGTCAGTCAAGCTACTCGAGCTTGGGATCCTTAACAATGCCTGGTGGTCATTTAGCTCTGCATAGAATTCAAAGTGCTTTCCCAGGGAGGGCTCCTATGAGCTCCCCGCAGCCCTGAGGGCAGAGGGGCCCTGTAGATCAAGCATGAGAAGGCCAGTGACTGCACAGGGTCCCGAGATAGCTCTACGGTCGTCCCATCCCCAGCGAGTCTGTACCAACATCCGGAGCCTTAACTGCACCGTGTGGGCTGGGAAGATGCCGAAGGACCATCAGTATGTGACCTTTTCCTGTGTTTAACTCAGATTCTATAAACATTTCAGGTTTGACTCTAACAACTGTGGTACAACAGTTTATTGATTCTTTCTCTTCTACCTTTTTGTGTAATCCAAAAGGGATTACAACAAAAGCAGATCACAAACTCCTAAAATCACCTAAAAATCGCTTAAAAATGAAAATAGCAGACCAAATGTTAAACCATAGACCCTGATGTTTGAACATCGACTTCCAGTTTATGAATAAGTGTGATCTCATTTCAACTTCATGACGGCGCATTACTGGATAGAACTGTGCCATAAAATTTGAGTTTAGGGGAGTTACTCTAATAGAGAATAGGGTGGCTATGGCCCAAGTTGCCCTTACTGAGTTTTGCCTGAGTGTTTTTTTGCAGTTGCCAAGAGAGTTTGTGTTACTATCCCATATTATGACTTAGTAAAAGACTCTGAATATAGAATTAGTGGTTTCTCTTTTCCTTTCCTTTCCTTTCCTTTCCTTTCCTTTCCTTTCCTTTCCTTTCCTTTCCTTTCCTTTCCTTTCCTTTCCTTTCCTTTCCTCTCTCCCTCCCTTCTTCCCTTTGTCCCTCCCTCCCTCCCTTCCCCCTTCCTCCCTCCCTTCCTTCCTCCCTCCCTCCCTCCCTCCCTTCCTTCTCCACATTTGGACTTTCCCAGACCATTCTATACATCTGCAATGATTAATTTTAGGGTGTCAGCTTGTCTGCAGAAAGGAACCCTCACATAGCTGATAAAGCTTTACTTGTGGGAGGAACGCTTGGTTTCAAATTTCAGCCCTCATATTTATTATTTTGTGACCTTGGCCAAGTTGCTGATGGTCTTGGTGTTTCAGAATTCTCCCCTAGCAAGTGGGAGTCCCTGCCTCATGCGAGTACTGTGAAGGACAAGCAAGGAAACACACGTGAGGTGTTTGGAAAGGTATTGGGCACGTACTACCTCAGTGCTGTTGCTTATATGAAATAAACACAAAAATGATCTTCCACAAAGATTGTAGAATTGTAGCTGTCCTTATAGTTTTCTGTATCTTTACTTTGTAGGTTTTTGAGGTTCAGTTGTTAGGTGCATACAAATTTAGGATCGTCCTGCCTTCTTAGTGACTTGAATCTTTTATTTACTTCTTTAGTAATGCCTTTTGCCTTAAAATCTACTTTATGTGATATTAACACAGTTTCATTGTTTTATTTTTTGGTTAGTGTATGCGTGGACTCTCATTTACTATTCTTGCTTTTCAACTTTTGTGTATCTCTGGGTTTTAGATATATCCAGGTAAGTAGTATTCAGTTGTTTTTAAATTCAGTATGTTGAAGTTTGCTTTTAAATTGGAGCACTTAGTGTATTTACACTTAATTTAATTATCTCTATACTTGATTTAAATCTACTGTCTTACTACTTTCTATTTGTCATGCCGGATTTACAAGTGTGTTCCTTTTCATTTGTTTCTTTTGGGCAAGTTTTTGCAATTATCCTATTTCCCCTTTGTTAATTTGGAAGTTCTAAACCCATCTGCTGCTCTGTAATGGTTTTCTGCAGATTCCCACATACATCTTTGATTTGTGAAACTCTAATGTTGAGTGCTTTTGTTCTCTCCTCAGGCAATGCATGGGCTACCAACCATCTGCATGGCAGCTGCTAACCTCTTTCTTATAAAATTGTTTTTGTTTATTCTGTCTATATTTTCAACATCATGGGACATAATTTTTGTAGCCGATCAATATTTAGATTTATCCACATATTTAAAAATTTTGATTGCTTTTCCTGATTCTTTGATTTTCCAGATGGTGTCATTTTCCTTCTGTCTGAAGGAAGAAGGCTGTTTATGATTCCTCTGGGACTGGATTTTATGGTGTGAAATTTTCTCATTTTTTTGTTTATATGAAAAGGTCACTATTTTACTTGTATTCCTAAGAGATGTTTTCTCTGGGCCCAGAACTCCAGCTTGGCATTATTTCCCCCCTACTTAGCACACTGAGACTATCATTCCATTGTCTTCTGACCCTTGTTGTTTCTGCGGGGAAGTCAGTTGTCAGTTTCATCACTGTGCCTTTGAAAGTAAAATGCCTTTTTCCTCCCTATGCCTAGTTTTAAGATTTTTATTTTTGATTTTGATTTGTTTTTAAGATATTTTACCATGTTGTAGATTGAGTTTTATTTACTCTTATGAGGTTAATTTTTCTTTATTTACTTTGGAATTTAAGGCTTTTGTCAGTTTTGGAAATTATTCTCACTATCTCGCCAATTTTTTTTTTTTTCTTTTTAAGAGGTCTCACTACGCAGTTCAGGCTGGCCTTGAGTTCACTTTGTAGCCCAGGCTGGTCTCAAACTCGAAACAATCCTCCTGCCTCAGCCTCCTGAGCACTCGGATTACAGGTGTGTGCCCAGCCTTTCCAAGTGTTACAACTGTTTTCTTTCTGTTACCACTGAGTCTAATCAAATATTTGTTAGAATTCTAACTATGCCCTTCAGTCTCTTATCCTTTCATTGTATTTTTCAAATTTACTATGGTTCATTTTGGATCCCCCAATCATTCTTTAAGTTCTAGATTTTGGCTATTTAATTTTTTACTTCACAAATTCCTAATTTTTTCCTTAGAGTTGTCTGTTAAAATTATAATCCTTGTTTTTAAAAATTTCCTCCCACACAGCAAACTTCGTTACTTTAAAGTCTGGACTGATCAGCTGGGATGCCTGTGCTGCCCTATTTCCATTGTGTGGTGCTTCTTCTGAGGCTCAGGTGCGCTGTTTCCTCCTACAGCTGGTTACCTTTGTGCTCACATAAGTGTAATTGGGGATTGTTTGTGAAAATGAATTGAGAACTTGAAATTCATCTTCCAGAGAGGGTTGTTTGCTTTTCCTGGATTCCAGAGGCCATTAAGACCACCTTAATATAGTTTATAATTTTACAGGGATTGAGACTAGCTTGCATACCTAGACATCTAGAAGCCCGTCTGGAGTCCCTGTGAGGGCTGGTTTACTGACAGTCCACTCTCCTTTTTAAAGAATATCTCTGTAGGATCTGGATAGTGTTAGGGATATTTCATGATCTCCAGTTTGGCAGATCTTGAATTACAATTTTTCTGCCTTATCCCCCGGATAATTGATAAAAATATTTCCCAATCTGTCAGCTGCACCTTCTGGATTTTCAAACACAGCCAGAGCCAAAGCACCCCCAGAAGCCAGGCTCACCTCTTTGGCACTTTCTTTTTCTTTCAGAGCTTAGCCCAGTACTTTTTTACTACCTTAATAACTTTCCCACATTTCAAGCTAATTTTTGGAAAATATTTTGCCCACTTTTTCCAGTTCTCTTTTGAGGAAGAATTTGTCTAGATTACTCAAGCTGCCAAAATTGGAAATGTATTCCAAAATATGACAATGTCATTTCCCCATGATGGCCTTTAATAACATTTTATAAAGCTCAGGGAGAATCTTCTGGAATTTCCAATTCAAAATCTGTAGCTGAAGGACCAGGTCTTTGGTTCATTCATTTACTCAAGCCATACTGTTTTTAAGTATATGTGTGTGGTACACAGTAATTAACCTCATCCTGGGGAGCTGGTACACATGTGTATTATAGCTCACATCTTGACCATTTTTATTCACAAAATGTGAAATAGATGCAGTGTCCCAGACACTGCTTTTTCTCCCTTCCCTCACCAAAGTTCAAATCTAGAAAAAGAGAGGGACATACTCTTTTAAAAGCTAACACAGATGTGATGAGAAATTGAGAGAACATTGATTGAAAACAATCGATTGCAGTAGGAAGTGGATGTGGGTGCCAGGTATTGCATTCATCGCGGTGTTTCGTCTACGAGCACCAGAGAACTGGACCCAAATGGTCTTAAATAATGAGTGAGTGTATTACCCTTCACCAGATAAGTCCGGAGGTGAAGGAACTTCAAACACAGCTCATGATGACTCTGGCTCCTCTGTCTCTGCTTCTGCCATGGTCCTCAGGCTGGGACAAGATGGTGCCAACATTCCAGCATCCCATCCAGCCACCGCAACATCCAGAGGAGAAAAATGGAATGCTGCTCAGACTCCCCTAACACAGCTGACCTCCCCTGTCACTGGGCAGAGTTAGGTTCCACTCCTGTATCAGCCACTGGCAAAGGGAACAAAATTACCATGATGGACTTAGACCAACCGCAATCTGTTCCTGGTTGGAGCTGGGTCATGTTACATTGACTTGTCTGTGGGAGAAACCAATGCCTCAACAGAACTGGGATTTTCTATTGGAGGGAAGAGGGAAGGTTGCAGGGCAGGCAGCCAGCTGTTCCCATCTCCAGGACCTGATGCTGGAGGTATCATCACCAAGGTCCAGCCACCCGTTCTACAGTTTCCCTAGAGTCTTTTTACTATTTATTTATTATCTTTGTGTCCTGAGTTGAACCTTTGCACTGAGCTATATTCCCAGCCTTTTTTTATATATTTCTTTTACATTGAAACAGGGTCTCACTAAGTCACTAAGTTGCCCAGTCTGGGCTTAAATTTGCCATATTCCTGTTTCAGCCTCCCAGCGTGTCCCTAGAATCTTTGGTGTTGGCATTTAAACACATCCTTCACAATAACCCTATAAGCCAATAACCATCCTGGCACCCTTGAGTTACGTGCATTAACTCGTTTAGACCTTATGAGAGCCCAGGGTAGTGGGTCCTATCATTCTCTACGGTTTATAATGGCAAAATTGAGTTAGAAAGTGTTAAAGGTTTTACCTAAGGTTATGTGCTTGGGGGAGCCTGGAGTTAAGCCACAATCAACTTGGGCAGTTAATAGTCTTAACCCCTTTGATAGACTGTCACCAGCAAAGTGATGGAGAGCGTTATCCTGCTTTTCTGGATGAGGAAACAGGGTCAGCAATGTGAATTTCACTCACCTGTCTATGCACCCAGCAAAACCTTGATGCTCCGGGAGCCATGCTGGCTCCAGAAGGAGCTGGTAAGAAGACACTGCCTGTGATGCTTGCAGACTGGTAGCATGCTAATAATTGAATGCTTACTGTGAACATTCTGGCTCCAAGCTCCAGGCAGAAGCTTTGGCAACAGACACTTTGGCTTCAATTCCAGCCTCATGGCTCACTAGCTATGTGGCCTTGGGCAGACTTCAGCCGTGATCACCTCCTCTTCATCGCACTGTGACAGGCAATAACTCCCTCAGGGCTGGGGCCAGACCAACACAGGACACCCACTTTGGGGCGGTGGCCTTGGGGTCAGTGGGTGGGGACAGAGCTCTGCTTCAACTATTCACTACCCTCCTGATCTTGTCAGAATGCTAAACTCCATGAGACCACCCTCTCCTGTGTCTAAAAGGGGCTGGTGACCCTTTATGCACAAGGCAGAGAGGCACGTGAGGTCTGATCCTGGGGATGGGGCTGTAGAAGTCAGCCATTACCCTGGTTTCCGTTCCCCACTGAACTTGGCCGTCACAAGTCTGGTGAGCCCAGGCAGATGCTATGGTTTCCATTTAAAGGGTGGGAAACAAGTTTTCCAAAGCCACACAGCAGTGGCAGGCTAAGATTAGAAGGCCACCTCCTGCTTCCTCTGTACCAGGGAAGCATTCACCCAAACCTGCGCTTCCACGACACTGAGTGGAGGAGACTTGAATTCACCGCTCTTGTCTTGTAGATGGGGCGAGGTCACCTAATTTTGCAGTAGGGAATGGGTGAAATGTTCTTCTGACCGTGGCCCGGCCTCCACAGAGCAGGTCTCCATCCTGGGCCCCTGAGCGATGGCCCCTCCTCCGGGCAGAGATGACCATGGTCCGGGAAGGCAAGGCAGGGCCATGTGGCTGTTGACCACAGTCACCAGCAGGCCCCTGATTCCAGTAGCTGTCCCGGAAGCTACAACTGAGACCTGTAATTTCCAGGCTGGGCCTGGACCCAGAGCAACTCTCCCGCTGAATCAGTCACCCACTCGGTCCTATCTTATTATTTTTTGGCTCGCTGGCTGGGCAGCTTGGCCTGCAGGAAGGTGCTCTCAGGAGCTGGCCTGTTGCTTGGCATACCTGGTGCCCCCTCTGTCTCTGCCTGGCTCCCTAGGGCTCTGCTGGCGGGTGAGATCCATGCCCCTTGCTCCCTGCCCTTTGGCCCTCAGCCTTCCTCATCAATTGGGAGCCTTGCTGGCTCCGTCCCACTGGCTGAATCATGCATTTCTTCTCTCCAAAGGGCCCTGGCTGGGGTTTCTGCCAGGCAATCTCACAATTCATGGAGATAACTGCAGGGCACTTTCCCACAAAAAGTGGGAAAATGGCCCAGAAATTAAAGAACTTGCCTCCTTCCTCCCTCTCCCCTACTCCCTCACCATCTCCCAAAAGGCCTGAGCAGAACCAAAGTGGAGGTGATGCTTAGGGAGTGAAACAGGAACGCCTTCCTCCTCCCAGGGGCCTGGTTTGCTCTTGGGTGGGCCAGCAAGCTGTGCACCATTCCCTGCACCTTAGCGTGTGCGGGAGGAGCTGAGGACTGGGGAGTGGGGAGGGAATCCTGGTGCCCACTCCCGAAAGACCTTGGCCTCTGCTGCCGCGGCCTGGATGGTGACAGTGCTGGACCATGTGGCTGTCTCCCTCTGCAGTCTCGTGTCTTCCCTGCACCAAAGCTAGAGGTCGCTTTCTGGAATGGAAGTCTGTCGTGGCTTCTCTGTGCCCTGTTACAACCCATCCATGGCTTTGTGCTTCTGTCCAGGGACTGTCCCTGCCATGCCCCCAGGCCACTCCAACTCTGCCCGCTTATCCCAGCTGCTCTCAGGCCTCATGCCACCACCATGGCTGCCTGGGCCCCACTCACACCCCCAGGGAACCCCTCTGCCTGAGTTCTTGTTCCCATTGACCAATACCTGCTCATCCGCACACCTCATTCATGTGTCCCCAAGTCTCTCTCAGCCCCAGCCCTCCAGGGTCTCCCTCATGGCACCATGGCCCCTCCTCCTAGCAGATTGGCAGTGCAATTGCATAACTATCCAGGTGGTCATTCACTTCACTCCTGGCTCCTCCATGAGGGCAGGGAGCTTTTCCTTTCCACTCCCTCCTGCATTCCTCACACCTCACACCCGGCATGACATGGGGACAACATTTGTTGACCAGAGGGAGCAGGTGCAGAGTCTTCCTACTGCCAGATTCCTGTGGTCCAGGAGCTCCTAAGGGAGCTCTCACAGGGTTCAGGCAGAAAGACACAGCAGGCTTGAGGACAGGGATGGCTCAGTCTCTCTACAAGCGTGCAAAATACATGTGTGCACCCTCAGAGAGCACGAGGGGCCACATCCACCGTGTTTATGCATAGGTATCACCCATGCGCAGACTCCCAGCAGCAGCCAAGTCCTGACTGCTTACCTGGTAGCAGATCAACAGCTTCAGACTGGACATTCCAGGGACAGGGACAACAGCCACCCAGGGATTTAGAATTTAAAACCACACACCCTGAGGTCTAGGTGGGCCTGTGCAGAATTTCAGCTTCATCAGCTGTTTAACTATCTGAAGGCTCAATTTCCTTCCTGGAAAAAGAAGAATGATTTCCACTTTCTGGGGTTATGGCGAAATTATAATATAGCATTGAATCTAGTTAGTACTGTACATGGCACCCAGCAAGAGTTTACCTGCTAAGAGCCCTGAGTGTTGCTAAAACCATATCTGGCTCTTCTGCAAGCAGAACTGGGTTTTTGTCTCCTGTCCAAATTGAAGGGGAATCAGGATTTCATTCATCATGTTCCTCACGAGCAGACTGGCTCCTGAAAGCATTAGTGAGCATCACACAGCCTAGTGAAGCTGGTTGGTTGTTACTTCCCACTGCAGAACAATACATGCTGTAGACATCTTCTCACCATGCCTCCGTGGTACTTTACATCTGCCCTTCCCCCTACTGCTCTTAACTACATCCTAGCAGTTCAGCTCCAGCCCAAATCTGCATCCACCAAGGAATAAAGCTCATGGTTTCCCATGCTGCCTTCCCCAGCGGTGATTACTGGCAATCCCTTCTGGTAATGGAAAATTTTCCTTTTCGGGCTGCGTTGCCCACCTGACCTGGCTACTGGCCACTGTTCTTTTGTCCAGCCCCACAGAGTGCTGTCTCTGGGAAGAAAAGATGTTAAGTACCATTGACTCCCAATTTTTATGCAAATTCTGAAACCCGCGTCCCTCAGGGTGAGTCCGTGATAAAGTTCTGTCACATGTTAAGCTGAAATCTGTCTCCCTGTCACTCACATGCCTGGGAGGTTCACATTCCCCTCCACACTGGAAGTTCTTAAATACCTGAGTTTCTCTAAGAAGTGTCCCTTGGTCTAAGCTGGGCTCCAGCCTTCCTCCTGGGGTCCATATGATGCCTTTGCATTGCTTCTTGGCTGTACATCTATCTGTCCTTTCAACCTTCAAATTGTCTTTTTCCAGCGTGGCTCCTGAGTGTGGCTGGTGCCACCCAGCTGGGCCTGTCCCCCACTGCCCTTACCTGATTCACATCAGGCTTTCTTTGCCCACACCCTCCTGAGTTGCCATTTTCTGTGAGAAACTCCGGTCTCTAAGATGTGTGTCCCAGCCCCCGGCTTCTTGTTCACCAGAGAGATTGTTATAAAGGCAGCTTCTGGGCTTCATCCCAGATCTACTAAAACCAAGTCACCAAGGGCAGGGTCCAGGGATTAAAAAGCCCCCAGGAATTATGATGCATTGTGAAAAATCTGACGCGCCTAGTAAAACCAGGTCTCCTTGCACATTCTGTTGCTGTAACTCCCCAGAAAAATTTTGCCAAAGAAGGATAAAATTCTTATGGGGTTAGTGGTGGGGAGGAGCAAGGATTTTTTTCTTTAATGAGAGGAAGTTATTTACCAAATAATAGAATGTTCCTTCTCTATGGCTTTAGTAACATTGTTTCAGGAGCTACTGGGGTTTCCAAAAACATCCCAGAAGCTGATGAACTGAGTTAATTCCAAACCCACCAGCCTGTTAGTTGCTCAATAATACTGTGCATGTATTTCTGTTCAGTGGTATTCACTGAGGGCCTTTCTGCACCCGGCACTGGTGAGGTGGCAATGGACAAAGCAGAGGAACAGCCTGCCCTTGGGAGTTTACTTTCTAGTAGAAAAGAAACAGTCCCACTGGGACAAAGAAGAGGGAAGAGACACCCGCAAATAGGTCAGGACAGCTCTATTTTGGAGAGAGGAAACACAAGGAGATATGGGACTGAGGCATAACAAGCAGATGATCCATGAGAGGGTGATAAAGGAGAATTCCCAGGGTAGATAGGGATGAGGGATGTGCAGGACTCTAACGGTGAGGAGGGACTGTGCCAGGGAAAAACTAGACAGCCAGGCCAGAAGGGCAAGGACTTGTGCAGTAGCCTGACAGCCTATAGACCAGTAGGAGCTATGGCCTGAGAGTGTGGGTTGTGAACAGCTTGGTGGTGGTGGGGAGGACATCTCTGTTGCTATCTGTCTCTGTCTCTGTCTCTCACACACACACTCACATGCAGACACAGACACACGTACATGCTTATTCACACCCTGCACTGACACATTTACATGTGGTCACTGCCTTCCTTTGGTGCATTGGGACCATTAAGCACAGAGAAAGGTGAGAGGGGGGTGGCAGAGGCCAGAGTGGGCTTCTTGGGACATTGGGAGCTGAAGGCTGAAGGAGGGCAGAGCACAGTTGATGTGCACTGAATGTTTGTTGAGTGAATGACTAATTAAAGGAAGGCTGAGTCCTTGGGCTTGCCCCTCTCTCATGCCCTTGCTGAGGAGACCCAGCTGTACTCTCCTCCCATGAGTTACTCCAAGCACAACCCTGGGAACATATGGCTAGAGGATCCCTGGATCCAGAGGTGTGAAGCAGGTGACCCTGGAGCTGCAGCTTGTCTCCTGCACCACGGCCCCACAGAACCAATGCGTCCCTGCTGCCTGTGTGTAGGGGAGGCCGCAGCACACATGCGCAGGAAGTCTGTGACCTGTTGGTGCCAGTGCTCCCCAGCACCTACACCGGGGTGTCGTCACGCAAGTGGGCCCTGCTCTCGGAGCCACAGCAGAGTGTGCAGGGGACGCCTGCCTGTCACCTGCTTCCTGGTACCTTCCCCAGGTGGGGGATGGGGGGATGACCCCTGGGCTGGCTGCAGGGAAGCACCCCCTGCGCTTCTGAGTCACAAGCCACATATGAAGTTGCCTTTCACCCCCATCATCACCCACATATTTTAGAACCCATGCTACAGGGAAGGCTGTGGTATCTCCCTTTCCTCTCTTTAGAAAGAGAGAGGGCCAGGGATGTAGCTCAGTGGCACAAGCGCCTGCCTGGCAAGCACAAGGTCCTAAGTTTGATTCCTGGTACTAAAAAAAAAAAAAAAAAAAGAGTGCTAGAAAGAGGGCACATCTGCCTGGTTCGTGGCACACACTCTCTGCGACTGTGTTCACGGCCTCTTTATTTATGTACACACTGCCCTCCTACCTACCTCCACCCCAAGAAGCAGCACACAGCAATGAGCCCTTCCCATTCCATCTTCTGTGCCCCCTGCAGAAATCACTGCAGTCCTGAATCCCACACCCACCACCCCTATGGGTATGAAAAATAAAGTCATACATACACACATACAGACAAGCATACAAACATTCATGTGTATACACATGAAATGGTTTGCTACTGCGCTTCTCAGGAGTAAAGTTTTTGAAGTCTGAATCCTGTTGCTTATACTTTCTGTTCAATAGGTTACTGGTTAGCTGGGGATATGGCTCAGTGGAGTAAGCGCTTGCCTAGCAAGCACAGGGTCCTGAGTTCAATCCCCAGTACCGCAAAAAAAAAAAAAAACAAATCAATAGGTTACTGGTTAAATTCACTCATATTAGTGTCTATTTTGACCGCTACAAAATACTATACCGTGAGTTACTGACATACCCTCCACCATTTCATGCTCTGCGTAGCCCTGTGCTGTGGTATGTCTTCTCTGTTTAGGTGTTCTTCCTGCGTCTTCTGGTCTTGAGTGATGCTGAGCTCTGAAGGGTTAAAATTTCACAAGAAATTTATAAGAAACATGCAAGAAACTTACAAGAGAGCTGTGCCTAGGGGGGACATCCCTCTCTCCTCTCCCTGGAGTAGGCACAGCTGTAAAAAGACAGGGAAGAGCTCCTCCCAACTGACAGGGAGAGAGTTTTAAATATCAGAAAGCAAAGGAAAAAGGGCCTAACTGGGGGGAAGCTCTTTGTGTAAGACTGGAGGGGAAATGAGGCAGCGGCCATGTCTGCTCACCTTGGTACAAAGAGGCAGAGGAAAGAGAAGCCAGAGATCAATGAAGTGGGCTTGTTGCAGGGGGAAGGGACCAGGCGGGGACAGAGAGGCGTCAGCTCTGCGGTAGGCGGGGGACCTGCCTCTTAGGCCTGACTCTGGACACGCGTGAATTTTCTGCACGTTGAAAAAGCTAAAGTCTCCCCTGCCATTCTTCGTCAGACACTGAAGTAAACAGGCCCAACTAGTTTCCTAGTTTCAAGTGAACAGTGTAGCCACATCCGAGGGAACGCAGAACGGCCTCCAAATAACTGAGGAGTCTTGAGTTTTGACCATGAAACTTCAGACTGAGGGGCAGCAGCAGGGGAAAAGGGTGAGGCGTTCTGTGTGTGGAAGCCAGGGGCGCGACTCTGATGCCGATTCGTATGTGAGATAGGGGCGGCTCAAGTGAGGGAATGTCGCTGTTTATTGGGAGCCATGGTTTTATTTTTCACTATGAGAGAAGAAGCAGGTAAATATGGATGAGGAAAAGCAAGCTAGCATGGGAATAAACTAGAATGAGAAGTGAGTGTAAATGCATGATTTCTACAATGTGTATTCATATGTGTGCGTGTCTTCAGGTGCATACATGCAGAGTGTGTGTGTGTGTGTGTGTGTCTGTGCGTGATTATGTGTATATATTTCCTAGCTCTGTGTGTGGAAACAGCCCAGGAGCAAGGACATCCTGGTAGCAAGGAGCACCCTAATGCTCAGATCTTGATTTTGTTCCCCAAAAGAAACAAAGGCCCCGTAAGGAGAGGTCTCCAGAGCTGAGCAGGTAGGTAGAAGGCCAGCCTGAAACATGATTCCAAAATAAAGGAAGTGGTAGAGAGATAAACCAGTATACAGGAACAGCCACGCTGGGGGGGGGGGTACCTGGACACACACAGAGGGACAGAATGGTGGGTGTGGACCCTGGATGAAACGTCCCCAATGAGTGGGGATCCCAGGGGATAGTCATCTGAGAGGACAGTATCTCCACAGTGTGGTCGTTAGTTGCAAGGAATTAGTAACTTTCAGTGGAGAGGTTGTAGGACACCTTGAACAGCTGCTCAGAATTAGCATCATCAGTAAGGGGACAATTGCTGTCTTGTGTCCCAGAATGAGACGTCCGGAGCAGAACCCAGTGTAACCTATATAATATTCCAGGCACAGTTACATTAGCGGAATCTGTTCATGAGGAGACACTGGA